>JAOANR010000012.1:17228155-17351160 GCA_030278955.1 Hygrophila difformis | reverse complement strand
TGTTTTATTTCAAAGGAATTCCCAATCATTTAAACCTTAAAGGCTAATTTCATGTTTCAACAAGATTTCAAGATTTGACTTCCGGTAAACCACTGTTTACTCTAAAATTCGTCTAAATTCAGATTTAATTCCAAAAATTCTGAAATTTCACTACTCACTCAGACATCGAGATGAACAACTTTCGTGTTTTAATTTTTCAATCCGAGATACCGAAACATGTCAAAAACATCAATTTTCGCAGAACACAAATCTGTCCGAATTTCGCAGACCACAGTTTAAAGATATCGAGTTCTACCATAGCAAATCAACTCCAAATTTGATGAAATTTTACAAACACCATCTTAAGACGTTCATCTACAACTTTCATGTTGGCAAAAGATCTAAATCGGCCTAGAACCCTAGTCAAAAACGTCGTCAAGTTCTGACCTAAGTTCCGTCAAGAATTTCAAGATCCACATCCTAGCAGTTCGGTTTCGGGTGGATTTCATATATCAAATCATCACGAAAAATTCTGAACTTTTACGGAGGTGTTCTTAACGCATAGATATACAACTCTTATGTTTAGCACCAATCCTGAATCGGTCTAGATCTAAGTAAAAATCAACCTCAAGTTTGGACTAAGAATCTGCCACCCGTTTCAAGATCTAAACCAAAGGCAGGTCTGTTCGTGGTCGTTTCTGGATATCAAAACACGATGAAAAATTATGAAATTTTTACAGTAGATAAATCTATGTCTTAGGAACATTTTTCGTGTTTTAGGTTTTCTCGTTTGAAGACTTTTAAGGGTTCGGAAAAATTAGTCAAAATCGCTGCGCCGGTAGAAATCACATGTTGACAGATTTACGAAAGTTTTGATCAAGTTTCTAGATTTAAATATTTTAAATACTCCCAAAACCGTGTAAGCGTTAACTTACAGATTTACAGATGTCTCGGCTCGATGATTCGGAGGCGTGGCTTCCACGTTCTTCGTTCTCCCTCCGAAATCCTTCGTTTTTCCTCAACGCGTCACGAATCGGGGTTTAGAATAGAAAAGAGGTTTAATTAGGATTCGTTTTCGAATCTTGAATGGAAAGGAATGAACAAGATCTTACCACGAAAGCAAGGGTCTCCAAATTTTCGTCCAACTCAGTCTTCGAATGCCTTCGTGCCTCCGACGACTCCGGGATTAGGGTTTCGATGTGTAGAGGGATTTCGTAGGGTTTTAAAAAGTGCTTGGGATCAAACTAACGGGTTATTTATAGATGGACAAGCCCTAGGGGACGTCCAAAGTCTGCCCTAGGGTGTTCTTGAGCCGAAAGGAAAGCAACCGAAGTCGAAAAATCCGGAATCGGGCGAGAAAATCGCGGAACGCCGCAACTGCTCTGCCGGCGCGCACTTGGCGCGGTTTTCCCCTTGGGAGCGCGCGGAGACCGCGCGGCCTTGGTCCAGGCTGCGGTCTGGGCCGGGTCGTGCGATCCGTCGGGTCCTTCCTCCTCTCTTTCGGACTTCTATCCCTCTATGTTCTTGGACCTCCGATTTCCGGGCTATCTTCGTGCTCCGATTTCCTATCTTAATTTTATTCGGACCTGAAATTATATTTGGACTCGAGTTATTGAGTCCATCGGTGTCTGGTCCCCGTGTAACCATTTATTTAGTTAAGTTGTCTTCGGCTTCCCGGGTTCTCGGAACTTCGATTCCTTTTCAATTTAAATTCCATTTCTCATTTCCTCTACATTTATTTCTTTACTTACAGAATTTATTTATTTATTGTATTTATTTTATGTTGGAAATTTCTCGGGTATTACATTGTGTAAGTTGCATGGGTGTATTGGGCCTAGGCCCACTATATCTAATTTTATCCATTATACATCTCAACCCATTAGTGTCTTAATTATTGTGTGATTAACACTCACACAATACCAAAAATATTTTCTTAATTATTTATTTTCTCTTTCATTGTGTGTATAAACAACTAGTAAGAAATATATCAGACTAATGTTGGCGGGTATTCCCATACGGATAACTAGCTCGTATTCTGAGTATCAATTACTAGTTGTTATTTTGCATGGTTCGGATAGTGGTCGGTGGAAGCCTTGGCGGTTCGTCCATCTGGGATTATGACAGCTGCTCAGCTGACTCCTATCCGGATACAGTTTTCTTTTCTTTACCTTAATTTCAAACCTGAATCTAGAGTTGTAGTAATAATAGATAATATATGCCAATCTTTATCTTTATCTTTATAATATATAAAAACTGTTCGATTAATGAACAGTAACTACAAGAAAAAAATTCTTATGAACAGTAATTTTTAAAAACCCTCTTAGGAACAGTGTAAATGCCAGTGTAAATGTCAGAGTTTTCTAAGAAGAAAGAATCTTTGAATATTTGAATTCCAAGAAAGCCAAAATAATTTCAAATTTCAAATGTTGCTTGGGATTGGGGTTGGGATCGGGATTTGGGAACTAGAAATTTAATTGAGTACCTTCTCTTCTTCTCTTCCTCATCCAAAGTTTCTCTCCTCCCAAATTTTTTACTCTTACCCTAACTTCAAATTTCTCCTTCAACGACAATCGGTGAGAGAAATACAGATCCATGGAGAGCATTTTGGGAAGATTTCGATTATGGAAGAGGACTCCAACCACCAAATGGTAAGTTCTTTCCAGTTTCTGCAATTAGTCTTTCAGTAAATATTTTGCTGCTGGATTGATTGTTCTTGAAATTTTAGGGGTGAAAGGGTTCACACGTGAATACAAATTAGGAGGACATAGGGAAAACGGAGAAGCTATTGAGGAAAATATGGGTTGAAGTGGAAGAGAGGGACATGAAAGGGGAAGGCATAAACAAATTAGGAAGAGGAAACACGAACATGAGGTAAAAAAGAGAAAAATCTCTCATTGTTCAAATCTCAATGTTGAAGAAATTGGAATTTTTGTTTTTCGTTTCAGTTTTGCACATTAAAGAGAAGGTACCATTTTATTTCCTTCTCTGTTTTGAGGAATTTTTTGTTTGTTTGTTTTTTGTTTTGAAAGACATATCTAGAATAGTTGAATACCCATTTCAGATTAACATCTCTCTACATATTATAAGATATTGAGTTTTTTTCATTACTACAGATGCAACTTCTCTTCGATGTGGATTCACCTATGTTGCAGCAATTTTTGAATCTGACGCTGGAGCAGCTAAGTTCCCTGCCACTGGATCACCAAAAGCCAGATTCAACTTCAGCAGATGCTAGCCACATAGTTCAGTTAATGCCTTGAAGTAAGTATTTATTCACAACAAAATTCAAAGGTTTAATTTATTATATACGTTGCTTAAGGTGGTTTTTGGATGGTTGTGATTAAAGCTTGGTTGTAGGGCTTAGGGCAGCAAAAATTACTTGAGAATGCCTACTTTTTGTTGCCTTTTTCTTGAATCATAACTTCTTATTTAATTTGGTAAATATAAAGAGAATTATTGTTAATGAAATATTAAGCATCGTATTATCTTTTAGCAGCATATAATATCATGTAGTTCTCATGTCCGTATGCCAGTGAAGATTTTGAATCTGAAATGGTTCAAGCACCTTCCATGCATTGGAATTGATTTGTTTGATCAATGTAATCAAATGGATCCAGCTATCACCTTAAAACATTCAAACTCAACTGGTCCTCCGAAGAGTTGAAAACAAAATACTCCCTCTGTCCCAATTAACTTATCTTGTTTGACTTCTGCACACAATCCAATGCCCTTTTTTAACTGTCAATATCTCGTAATATATACAACTAAAAATTACGTAAAATATATATTATAAAACTACACGATTAGACGAATCTAACAAGACCAAACTTGACTATTTTTCTCCAAATATATTTTGCAATAACATTGAGTCAAAGTTGAATAATGAACAGTGTCAAAAAGTCAAATCAGACAAGTTTGCTGGGACGGAGGGAGTATATTTTACAAAATTAAGTGAGAGTTTGTAACAGAGAGAAAAATGAGTGAAATAACGCAAAAGGCTATGGTAATTGGTGAATATGAGTTTCTGTTTCTTTTAATTTCCTTGACCTCTTTTACGAATTTAGAATTAATGATAGTTCTCTATTTTCATTACTTAGGAAACATGTGGAAAGCAGATCAACTATTTATTGTCAGATGCACAAAAGATTGATTTTTGATTGCCTGGAGGGAGTGCAAATGGGCGTAAGCTTCAATTTTTATTTTGATTTAGGGGAGTAATTGTTATATATTCTTCATTTCTAATAACTGAGTTTCAGAAATGATGTGATTATTGTATTATGAATTTTTTCATTTACTGATGTAATTCTAAATCTTTCTTAGCAGGAGATGTTGATATATGCAATCTAGCTGTACAGGAAGCTAAGAAATGGATTCATGCAAAGAAAGTTGGTCCAATTTCTAGAAATAAAATCAATTTACAGGTGTAGTAATAATATAAATGAGTGCGTAAAGGGTTGTGCATATATGGCATAAAATACATACGGTTCATTGCATAAGTTAGTAATTCTCAATGACAATCTGGGATATTCATTTTAGATAATTAAAATAATTATTAAATTGTGATGCATCCTCATTGATCTTATTGATGTATGTAGCTGAGTTGTAGGTTTACTATGTGGTATGTTCTGAATCATTCATTTTAGATATGAAGTAAGCAAATGTTATGTTGGTTCTGTGGCAAATTTAGATATTGGGAGAAAACAAGTTGATGGAGATTACTGAGTTTGTTATAATCTGCTCCCTTTCAGACTGAAAAGGTTGCATCTTTTTATATTCTTTATCAATTCTTTCATCTTTGCAGCGACCTATTCTCTGTACCAATTCTGAGAAATCAACAATCATATGGATGAGCAAGCAGTAACCTAAGAAGAATATCTAGATATTGGCACATAAACTTGGGAGAAAACCACTGTCTTAAACTGCTGTCTTAAACCCAAGTTTGACTCTTCTCATATTACTAAGCACATTTAAAACTAACATAACAAGGATTTTTTGTTATTTTACATTCTTGGTGGTGGGGGATAGTTCTTCAGTTGGATAGAGCTTATAGTGTGTATTAGGAAGTTAAAGATAGTTTTGTTAAAAGTTGTTTTTTGTTCTTCAGAAATTTGCAGATGGATTTTATTTTTCTGTTACAATAAAATAGTATTAAAGGTAGCTTTGATTGTCTAATTTCTAGGGTTAAATTGAACTATTAAAACATTTGGGTGTGCATTTGTCCTGTGTTGCATTTTGCTTACATCTAACTTTTCGAGCTGCTAACAATGGTGTTGGAAAAAGCTTGGTTGGCCAGTGATATTTTGTCATTTACTTCTTTTTATAATGAATTTTCCTTCTTTATGTGTGCCTTTTCTTTTCTTTTAATTCTGTGCAATTCATGGATCTGCTTTAGTTGTTGACAGATATAAGTGTGCTATTCGAGTCTTTCAATTTTCCATCTGTGTAGGTTGCTTTGTGTCTCCTATTTGTATCCCCATTCCCGATTGAAAAAGTGGTTCATATTTTGTGCTATTGCTTCTATTCTACCAAAATTGGTTTGTTTCACTAAAGCTCATTACGGTAACAAGTTCTGTTTTGCAGAAAGAAGTTAAAGAGTTAAAGCAACTTCAAATTTTGCAGTACTTATTTCTTAAGTAGCTCTATTATGTACTCCTATATAACTAGGTATGAACATTTAGTCTCTTATGTGTATTAGTTTTGATACGGTTCATAGTAAATGTGTCTTTGCTTCACTGAATTATGTAGGAGCTGGGATGATCCGCTTCCACATAGTAAATGTGTCTTTGCTGCACTGATTTATGTTAGGAGCTAGGTTGATCTTCTCCCATTGTGTTGTTTTTGTTCCTGATTTCATTGGGATGAATTTGCTTCACTGATTAGTAATGTCTCTTTTTCCATGTTCCCACCCTGAACCAAACTCACATCCAAACTCACATACTAAATAATTAATAATATACCATTCCGCGGATTCCGCGGGTGTAAAACTAGTGTTATCTAATAATTATTACAGTAATATAACATGTGGGTTTTCATTCAAATTCACAGATAGTGAAGCCTAAGATGACGGCGGCAACTGTCACTTAAGGCATTCCACTGTCTAAAAATCATTCCATCGGGAATACTTGGGACCCGGATAGCAGAAGTTTGCCGTCCGGATAACCCCAATTATTTCTGGCAATCTCTTTAGCCATTTTCTTCATATCTCTGGCTAATTCATCTATGTGTATCAAATTCTGTCTAACTCCACTATATATTTTGGGGTAATTTATTTTACTTCTCATATACATGTATGCATGATATTACTATGTAGATATTGTGGTCTATAATATTTTGGAGATCCTTCTCCTTGGACATAGAAGTCTTGATTTAAATCAGATGCTGCAAAATAAATTTCCACAAAAATCACTTTATAAAATCCGGATCTGGGATAAATTCGACAGTTATGACTAACTCATATTCTACTGGGGGTTGATTTTGAGAACTTAGTAGCAGAGTCAGCGATTAAGTTTCACCTAGACTGAAAGGATCTGTGTTTTAATTGAGAGTTTAGTACCTGTTTAGGGAATGATTTTCAAATATCTATTTGTTTCTCAAAATTACTGTGTGTTGGAAATCTTGTATTAAGTGTTGCATCGAATCAGTGTCCGCTTGGATTCGGATAAGATGTGATAAATAATATTGGAGGAACAACATATAGGCCTTGGTTAATTTCTAAGGTAGGGTTGAGTATTATTTCAACTGCTATCTTCTCCCGCCAAAGCCTAAAATTGAGTTTTGAGTGAGTGCATTCGGAAAAGATCTTCATAGGTCTGTTCCACTCATGTTTGTATCTCATAACTAACCGGATGTTATAAGCCTTGTGGCTTACTGATATTTGGGAAGTTCTAAATTTGTATCTGGTCACCAAGACTAGGGGCTCTTTTATACTAACGGAATGTGATGATCTTTTAAGACTTCCGAGTGATAGGTTTTAAATGCTTTCTTTACTGCTTTCATTATCGCTTTCTTTAAAATGCTTTCATAGAGGTTGAAACTTTTGACAATTTCCGTCCCACGAGCTTTTTCTAAAATTATACCAGGTTAGATTTATTAAATGAAAAGCGTTATGATTCACGGGAAAGGGTTTAGGGATACATCAAGATTATTAGTCTTTTTATTACTCAAGTGTGGTGCTTTGGTTTCAAATGGCGCTGTGGTCCTCTCTGTCATGAAATGTTGACAAATCTCATGGCATAGCCGGGATAGGTTGACCTTCAGCCTGTCACACTGAGGATCCCCGGCAAATATGCCATGATACTTCTCATCAATTCTTGCCATAAGATTTCCTGCCATGAAACTTTTGACTGGTTCCTACTACATGAGTATTTTCCGAAAAATCATGATCCTGGTTTAGGTTTTATTTAATGAAATCAATTTATGATGGCGGTGTTGTGATTAGGGATATATTTATACGTAGTCATGTTTTTATTGCTCGTAGTTAAGAAACTGTGCCCCCGAAAGCGCACGGTGTCAAAAATTGCAGTAATTTATAGTAAGACCGGATCGTTCACTGGAGGATGTGCGATAGAAGCAGGTCCCACGTCGTTTTACTAGATTTTCCATTCGTATTGCTCAATAGGTTTGAAAGATGATTAATATCTACTGACGGGAATTTAAACTAGATCTTGAAAGCAGTTAAATTAATCTACAAAGCAAATAAATCTATTCTAGAAAGCGGATAAGAATTATTCTAGGAATGCAGTAAACATTATCTACGAAAGCAGGGAAAAGGTGCATTGTACCTACCGTGAAGTTGAGTCACAATGTAGACAGAAAGGACAGGAAGAAAAGAATGAAAATTGGACAAGAGTGAGATACAGCAATATTAAACTTCCGTTTTCATACGCAGATCTTTGTTTGGGATAATTCTATCAGATAGCTAATTCTCATGCTCTCAATAAGGCTTTCCCTTTAACAGACAGGTACTTGCAATATGAGTTTACATGTTCTTAAGACCGCAAATCCTAAGATACCACAGATTCGTAACTGCCCTGGCCTGGGTGTGTTACTTCATCTGTGGTGGAAAAGCAACACCCGACACATCATTTATTGAAATGCCAAGTACCACTATCATTCTCCCATGTCACACCCAAAGATTTGAATTCAGCCCTAAACTATCCCTTAACTGTCAATCCTAGTAGCAGTTACACAACTCTCAATACAACCGAGTGACCTCTAATGAAAGCGGTTAAAAGAAAGCGGTAAAGAAAGCATTTAAACCTATCACTCGGAGGTTTTGAAAATCTGACCCTGGTAGTAAAAGACAGCTCCCCATCAGGATGAAGGAGTATGGATCAAGAATTCCCGGCTCTCAGTGAACCACTAGTGTGTTCACTTCCTTCCGGGTGATTATGAGATACAAACTAATGAAACGAACTAATAAATTAGTTCGTTCCGGATGCACTCACTCAGGACTCAAAAATAGGCTTTGGCAGAAGAGGATAGCAGTTGAAAGAAAACTCAACCCTATCTTGGAAAATAACCAAGGCCTGGATGATGTTCCTCTAAGATTATTTACTACACTGTATTTGAATCCAAGTGGACCCCATCTCGGTGTAGGACTTAATCTTACATTTCCATCAACCAGCAATTTTGGAAAATAATGGATTTGAAAATCATTCCCTGTCAGGTACTAGACTCTCAGTTAAAACACAGACCCTTTCAGTCTAGGCGAGACCTAATCGCTGAATCTGCTTCTAATTTTCCAAAATACAACCCTTGACAGAATATGAATTAGTCATAACTGAAGAATTTATCCCTTACTCAGATCCGGATTTTATAAAGAGGTTTTTGTTGGAAATTTATAAAGCAATATCTGTTTAAGATATAGACTTCTATTGTCCAAGGGAAGGATCCCAAAATAAGTACAGACCACAATAGTATATAATATTATCATGCATAAAGATATATGGAAGTGTAAAATTAATTGACCCAAAATATAAATGCGAGTCTAAACAGAAGGTGAAACACAGAATGAAGTGGTCAAGGGACCAAAGTAATGGCAGAATAATCAGGTGGACTGTAAACATCTATTGTCCAATTTCCTAATCACTCGGATGAAGCGAATTTAGACTGCTTAGACCCTATAATGGTGGTGTCAACACCAGTTGGGCCTCCACTGTCTGTGAATTCGGATAAAAACCTACATGCTTCCCTTCTATAATGATCATCAGTTGGCATTGACTGATGCCAACTGACTCCCAGTACGGATTGGGATTCAGGTTTGGAAATTAAGATAATAAAAATAAAACTGTATCTGGATGGGAGTCAGCCGAGCAACTATTATAACCCCGGATGGGCGAACCGTCAAGGCTTCCACTGACAGCTATCCAGACCATGCAAAATAACAATTAGTAGCTAATACCCAGAATACGAGCTAGTTATCCATGAGGGAGTACCCGCCAACATTAGTCTGATGTATTCTTTACTAATGGTTCCACACAACACACGAAGACAAAATAAATAATAAATAAAAGAAGATCCCTTGTATGAGAGACATTGGTTTCTCATGCAAGGTTGTGGATTGGGTCCACAATTGATGGTCTTAAATAATCCTTCCTACCATAATTAATTACAGTCCAGATTATCTGTTTAAGCCATCGAGATTTTGTTTATACAAGAATGTTTTAATGGCAATTGAACAAAGGTCCTTTAGTCATGATGATTATGGAAGTTTGATTATTGCTAATCTCAATCTTTAATCATTAATGAGTCAAGGGTTCAATCAGTTAAGTGATGCAAATGGAGAATCAAAATTTGGGCAGCATAACACCCTATATTGCAATTCCAGAATGTTACATCCTAACCCGTGGGGCTAAGATGTGAGTGTTGCAATATAAAATAGGGAGAGAATGAAGTTTCTTTGAGATTAAATAGAGGGAGAGGAACCCTTGTCGCGATATCATAAATTTTGTCGCGGACCGAGATCCGCGACATGGACATCCCGACAAGTTTTTAGAATTTTTGGCAGCATAACGCCTCTTTGTCGCTATGCAAGATTTTATCGCGGAACGTGGTTCCGCGACAAGGGTGACATCGCGACAAAGTGTTTTCAGAAAATTCCTAAAGCATTTGAACCCTTGTCGCTATGCATGGAAATTTTGTCGCGGAACGTGGTTCCGCGACAAGGTGTTCCGCGACAAGGTGTTCAAAGATCAAGGAACATGGCATAATTTTTCTGTCTCAGAATGGGATTTTGTCGCGGAACGTGGCTCCGCGACAAGATGATTCCGCGACAAAAAGCCATGAAGACAAAATGCAAGAGTTTGGCTCCTTTGTCGCTATGCATGGACAGTTTTGTCGCGGAACGTGGCTCCGCGACAAGGTATTCCGCGACAAAGGGTTTTAAATTATGGAGACAAGTGTCTTGAAACACCTTGGTCGCGTAACAGCCATTTTGTCGCGGAACGTGGTTCCGCGCCAGAAGGCGGTTGGCGCCCAAGGTGGTTCAGGACAAAAGTCAGAAAAAGCAGAAATGAACAGTGGCATGCAAACAACGTGATCTCACCCTATTTCAGATCAAAAAGCTATTCTAAGCTAAAAATAAGCAAGAAACATTCAAAATAAAGAAGAACATGCTTAAACAAAAATAACAAGGATGGGCAGAATATTAAAATAAAGCAGGAGTCCTAATCTAGGGTTTGATCACACATCCACACAACATTATCCATAATATGCCAACAGTAAACATAAAAATAACAAAATGGGGGTCAAATGACCCCAAAATGAAAAAGAAAGCATAAATCCATGGGGTGTGAGACCCATTTCATGATTTGGGACACAAATGATGAATGTTTTCCCATATTATTGAAGAGGTATTGTTAATACCCATGATTTGGATATTACAAACCCTAAAACAAGAGTTTAGAAACCAAAACATAGTGTAAGAATGGCTATCTAAGCAACTGTGAACAGTAAAAACACTAAACTAAGCTAAACTAAGAGCAAAAATTAAATAATACATGAAAATAAACCTAAACTACTCTACCTAAGGAAGAACTCCTAAGCTTGCCTGCAAGAGCTCTACAACAATTTCAATCTCTCTACTGGCCAACTAGCTTTTTAGCTCATGGGAGGCACCTCATATTTATAGAAGTGTAACCCTAAGCCCATGGGCCTTGATTCTAGCCCATTGTGTCTTAAGACATCACACACATCACAGCTTTGTCTCGGAGCATCAAGTTGGTCGCGGAACACACTGCATGTGGCAAGGCTTCTCGACTGGGTCTTGTGTCTCTATTTGTGCATCTTGGTCGCGGAACATGCCTTTGTCGCGGAGCATGCCATCGCGACAAAGGTCATCGCGCCAAGGGGCTTGGCTGGTCTCCTCTTCATTTGGGCCACTTGGTCGCGGAACATGCCTTTGTCGCGGAACACTGCATCGCGCCAAGGGGCTTCCGCGACAAAGGTCTTCCTGGGCCTGCTGGATTGGGCCAGATGGGCCGAAAATATTCTTTTTGTGGGCTTTTCTATCTTTTTCCCATCTTTTTGTTTCCTTTTCTTTTTCTCATGTTTTTGGATTTTTCTAACATAAATATGTAATAAAATTACATATTTATGTCTTTTTCACACCAGCTTATTATTTTTACAATTATGCATAAATTAGTCCAATTCGACTGCTTTCTTACTTAATGTAAGACCGGAATGCGATCAAATGCCCGTTTAAGACACGGAAATGGATTGAAAATAATGGTCATTTTTGGCCATTATCAACATCCTCACATTTAATACTGATCGTCCCCGAGCAGTCAGAGTCAATGTTCGTAAGAACACGGACTCTACATATTCAATTCATTTTCGTGGCTTCATAAATCACATTCTTTTTGGATTGGGATAAGACAATCAAAAATTACAAGTATTGAATTCCCTTGATTGCAGTGTTTAATGAAATGATACTTGCTCACTACATCGGGCCTACAAATCAAACATTATTATCAACCTTTCATGAATATCATGTTTGAAAAATGCAAAGATTAGGGATGAGAATTAGAGGATGACATGAACATGTGTAATAAGACAAAGCCTCACATATAAGAGAATCGGAAAAATTCACTCACTCTCAATTGGGGTTTAATCATGAACGCTCAAAATCACATTTAATTAAATTATCCCATAAGCTTGCAATCAGACCAATTCGCCACCGGCTCATTTCTTCAAATCGAGATCACGAGGTCTTATTTGAGGGTTATAACGGGGCGTACGGTTGTAACATTAGGTGGGAAAAGGGAATTATTGGGCTAAGAAGTGGCAAGAATTAATTCCATCATAACTTGGCATTTTTATTTAAAATTTATGATCATCAATGTTTCTCTCTTTTTGGTTTTCTTTTGCATGACATTAGACTATTGTCTAATTGCTTGTCATTCGTAATTTATTGATGTTGAATGAAATTCAACTTCTCTCTTTTTTTTTTTTTTTTTTTTTAAATCGGTTCATGGAATACCGATTAATACTTTCTTTTTTTTTTGATGATCATAATTTTAATGCCTTTGATAGAATTCATCCTTGCACACTTGGGTTTGAATTTCTTGGTCTTTTTGTAAGGCTAGGAATAATATGAAGGGCTTCAAAGAAAAATTAGGCTTATAGGCTCAAATTGGTTAATCCTAAAGGGAAATATTTTTGGGTTTGGATTTCAAACGAAGGCCAAAAATTTGGGTTTTCTAGGTGCCTCGATCATATGCTCGATTTCGGGAATATGGCATGGTCTTGGATCGGTCCCAATTGCAAGTTCTAGTTTCCTTTAATCAAAATGATTCACACATCAAAGAAAATGAATGAGTAAAAGTGACTCATGGCTCAAATCTCACAAGGTTGGGTTAATTCATGTCATACAATATTCTCAAATTTAATCCAAGCTTAATTCTAACAATTTATTCAATCGAAATCTCTAACATGCAGATTTATTACTCAATAAGCTGATCGCATCATTAAATTTTTATAGCTCAAAACCTCAGGAATTCATTTCATGCATGTCTTCAATTATATTATCCCAATTTGAAAGTCTGAAAATTTAATCATAAGCCTAAATTCAACCTGTGAATTTAGAGCAAGTTTATGCATATTTTTGCTGGTTATTTAATTGAAAGCAGTAAAGAGGCACTGCTGACATACTGAGTATGTCAACAGCATATTTTTGGCCTGACAGTCACTTATTCATCTCGGACTGTGCAGACATCTTTTCAAAGGAAAGCAGTAAAGAATTGTTCAGTGGTCTCAAAAACTGAGTTCCAATTTAGGGAAAGCAAATAAATACAACCGAGGCAAGGGATTCTCGTGCAGTTAATACAAACCTGCACACACAAAAGGAGGATTCCCTTGCAGATTACTACTACTAGAATGGAAATGAAATAAAGCCAGGTAAAGTGGAACTAGGATTCTTCCTTTCTTCTTCAGGGCATGTATCGGAGCCAGAGGACACAGCTGGAAAGCTCACAACGCAGGCACCAATCGCGGTTTCTCAGAGGTGCATGCCATCTTGGGCAGTAGACTCTGACTCCTTGGCCTGCCCACAGTTGTGGGTTGTCTGGGTTGTCTGTTATCCAAGCGAGGACGTTGGTGGAAGTGTACCGAAAAACTGATCGATCTGTCACCATCCTGTCGATCATTCTGATCCCCTGCTCAACTTGGCTTTCATCCGTCTTACTCATAAGCATCAATCCGCGGGTGAAGATTGACGTCTTATGGTTGTCCTCAAGTCCCGGGCGTAGCAGTTCACAAGCGCGCTCCTCATTCCCCTCTGCAAATGCCCTGAGTGCTGGGATGAGCTGAAGATTGAAGTTTCCTGCCGCTGTGCATATTCGCAGGAATCTCTCCTTCTGCCGACGGATCCTTACTTGCCATCTCTTCACTGTGGAGGTGTTAACCTCGCATCGCTTGTACACGATGGCAAGGTTCCCAGCATCCCTGAGCTTCTTGCATATCCGTTGTGCAGCAAACACCTCCCTGATTTCATCCTCTCCTATCCGGGAGAGAATCTCACCAAGGAGTTCGAGCGGTAGGTCCAGCAGCTTGGTTCCCTCTGGAGCAGGGTCTGGAATGGGAGGATTACCCCTGAAAAGATAAGAAGTGATGAATCCAATTTTTATATAATTTTCGGAAATTATTCAAGTTCAGAAACCAACATCCTCACATTTAGAGCTTTGCTCTAGATGTGAGATTATTAAATTTCTGACTTGAATTTTAATTTAAAGCACATGCAAATAATATTTGGTTTTAAATGGGCTAAAGAGCCCAAAATAAAATAAAATTGGCCATTGGGCCTAAAATCTTTTTAATGGGCCATAGGGCCCAAAAGTTTTCAGTTTATTAAACAAGTCCGAGACACTTGTTGGAAGTCGAATGAGATGGATAGATGGAAATGGAACGCTCGAATATTGGAATGTGCAATGAAGACGTGGCGGAACGGATCTGCTATTTCTGGATAGCTTGGACTGTTTGGACAGTTAAAGCATCCAAAAATTTGCAAACACTGTTTTTAATTTTAAAATGGTTGACTTGTTTTATTTAACAAAGGTGGGATGTGAGTGGTCCCATTTTGGATTTTTGAAAAGGATAGCAGTTGGGTGACAAAAGTACTGCTATCTTACTCACACTAGTGTTCCATTGGGAACAAAAGACTCAAGTCAAACATTAAACAAAAATGACTCTTTTTGTCTTTTTCTAAAAGTTGCTTTTATTAAAAGTGGAAGCTTCCTATTGGGTGTTTGTACTATGTTTCCGTAAACAAACAAACATTTATTCCCATGAGATTTCTAACATGGGGACAAATGTGCCCAAAGAGATCTTACCTCTTTTATTACACCAACTCAACACTGTGCACATCACATCAGGATCAATCAAACCAACAACATCAAGATATTCAAAACAATACCCAAATGTTCATCAGTTTGTTCTTTCCAGTTTTAAAACTTCAAAAATCTTATCCATTACCAGTTTCAAAATGGGGTTTCAGGCGTTTCAAAATGATGCTCATAACCGAGAGCACTTTGAAAACTTCCAAAAATCTAAAGTTAAATGCACATATACACCACATCACACCAAGAACACAACAAAATAAAAACAAAACAAACGGGTCCGAATGGGTGCTATGAACATGGCGAAAACAGGGTTTACCCTCTCCTCCTTGGCTCGGGTCTAGGCACGGGTCCAAGGTTTGGGAGGAGTCCATGAAATCGGTCCATAGTTTCCCCTTGGAAATGGAGTGCAAGAGTGCGAAGAACACGTGGTGTTCGTTCGGATGAGAGAAAAATGGGGGAAAAGAAGATGAAGAAGTTGGGGGAAGTTGAAATGACAAGAGAAAGTGAAAAGAAACTGGAGGGGGTGGGGGGGGGTATAAATACTTGAACTTTTGTCGCGGAATCCGAGACTTTGTCGCGGAACCAGGTTCCGCGACAAGGCATAGCGACATCAGAGAGGTCGCGGAGTTGAGGGTTGGTCGTGGAGTCATGCTCCGCGACAAGGCTACCGCGACAAAGCTCAGTATGGAGACAAGGTCAACGCAGATCATGTCGCGGAGCAGGGCTTGGTCGCGGAGTCATGCTCCGCGACAAGGTGCACCACGACAATCACCGGAGAAGGGTTAAGAAGGAAAAGGGAGTTTGTCGCGGAACAGGGCCTGGTCGCGATGTATGACATCGCGACAAAGGACCTTCCGCGACAAAGAATTTTTTTTTTTTTTTTTTTTGAATTTTCAAATTTTCTTGGACTGGGCCCGAGTGTGATGTGGGCCTGAGTCCATTTTATTTGATTTGGGCTGAATAAATTCAGTCCAAGTAAATTCAAAATGCTGGGCTGAAAATTAAACAATCCACTTGCATAAAATTAGGTTGGGTTAGTTCCATTTATCTGTGAATTTTGTTTCGGGTATTGAATCTCTTCAAATTCCGAAAACGTTTTCTTAGACTTATGGAACTAATCCAACCAAGAACCTGGTTTTTCCATGTTACTCTTATCTGCTCCTCTTTTTGGGGGTTCCGAACTTCTGCAAGATAGATGAATGAAATGCATTAGATTTTCTCCAAATATCAACATCCTCACATTTAGAGTCTTAGTACTCTAAATGTTTAATTGATCTTTGGGTACTTGCTCGTCATGAAATAAGTACTGTAAATATATACTATATATATATATATAAACTAAAATTTTTGTGTTTTTAAATGCTGTTTCTTATTGAGTGTAAGCCGGGTCTGCCACTGCTTGGCTTTCTTTCTCCGGATCAAACTGTCCTAGGTACTCTTTTAATCGTTGTCCATTCACCACTATATCACCCCTATCAGTTCGGATCCTGACAGCTCCATTTTTGAACACCTCTAGTACTTCATGTGGTCCTTCCCATCTAGATTTGAGCTTTCCGGGGAACAGCTTCAACCTAGTATTGAACAATAACACATGTTGACCAACATAAAAATACTTAGGTTTGATCCGGCGATCGTGCAACTTCTGGGTCCGCTCCTTGTAAATTCGAGAGCTTTCATAAGCTTGCGCCCGTATTTCCTCAATTTCATTGAGGTCCAACTTACGTTTGCTCTGAGCAACTTTCGGATCGAAGTTAAGCGTTTTAACGGCCCAGTAAGCTTTATGCTCTAGCTCTACGGGTAAATGACAGGCTTTTCCGAAGACCAGCCTATATGGAGACATCCCGATGGGAGTCTTATATGCTGTGCGGTATGCCCATAGAGCATCATTGAGCTTACGTGCCCAATCCTTACGGGTTATCCCGACAGTGGCTTCGAGTATGTGTTTGATTTCGCGATTGGATACTTCGACTTGACCACTAGTCTGAGGATGGTAAGGCGTGCCTATCTTATGGAGGATCCCATTTTTACTCATTAAAGTTTCAAAACCTTTATTAATAAAGTGTGTTCCTCCATCAGATATCACCACCCTAGGTACGCCAAATCGACTGAAAATGTTGTTCTTGAGGAACTTGATGACTTGGTTACCATCATTGGTCGGTAATGCGACAGCCTCGACCCATTTGGATACGTAATCGACAGCTACCAAGATATAGTAGTTTCCACCAGATGGTGGAAACGGTCCCATGAAGTCAATGCCCCATACATCAAAGATCTCAAGTGTGAGAATCCCCTTTTGAGGCATCTCATCCCTCTTGGAGATGTTTCCTAATCTTTGGCATCTGTCACAGCCCTTAACAAATGTCCTGCAATCCTCATAGATGTGAGGCCAATAAAATCCACATTCGAGGACCTTGTGGGCCGTTCGAGCGGGACCATGGTGACCTCCATATTCTGATTCATGGCATTTTCTGACAATTTGATAAGCTTCATGCTCGGTCACACATCGCCTGATTATTAAATCAGGGCAGTGTTTGAAGAGATAAGGTTCTTCCCAGAAGTAACTTAATACATCTTGTTTGAACTTATTCCTCTGATGATAGTTCGAAAACTGTGGGGTTACTCCGCATGCCAAGAAGTTAGCGATGTCGGAAAACCATGGACAAGCTTGATTATGCAGATGCAACGCGAACAACTGTTCATCCGGGAAATCTTCATTGACGGCTTTTTCCTTTTTATCATTATCTAATCGAGATAAGTGGTCAGCAGCACCATTATCTCGACCTCGCCTATCTTTTATTATGATGTCGAATTCTTGCAACAGAAGTACCCACCTGATTAATCGAGGTTTTGCATCTTGTTTGCTAAACAAGTATCTCAATGCTGTATGATCGGTGTATACTATGGTCTTTGTACCTATCAGGTACTGTCTGAACTTGTCAAATGCGAAGACTACAGCATACATCTCTTTCTCTGTTGTGGTGTAGTTAACTTGGGCTTCATTCAGGGCGTGACTCGCGTAATGAATTACGCAGTGTCTCCCATCCTTATGTTGTCCAAGAACTGCGCCCACGGCGAGACCACTAGCATCGCACATTACCTCGAAAGGCAGTGACCAATCGGGTGGTTGCACTATCGGTGCAGAAACCAACATCTTCTTGAGCGTGTCAAAGGCTTGGACACACGCTTCATTTATTAAGAAAGGATTTTCTTTACAAAGTAGATTAGTGAGCGGCTTGGCAATTTTAGAGAAATCCTTAATGAATCGTCGGTAAAAACCGGCATGCCCTAAGAAGCTCCTAACTGATTTGATCGAGTTAGGAAGAGGGAGATTGGAAATGATGGAAACTTTGGCTGGATCAACTTCAATGCCTGCACGAGAAATGCGATGACCTAACACTATGCCCTCAGTGACCATAAAATGGCACTTTTCCCAATTTAAAACCAAGTTAGTGTCCTCACACCTCTTTAAAATGTTAGCAAGATTGGTCAAACAATCTTCGAACGTATCTCCATACACAGAGAAGTCATCCATGAAGACCTCAATGCATTTTTCGATAAATTCAGAGAAAATAGACATCATGCATCTTTGAAAAGTAGCAGGTGCATTGCACAAACCAAAAGGCATCCGTCGATAGGCAAAAGTGCCGTACGGGCAAGTAAAAGTGGTTTTCTCATGGTCTTCACTGGAAATAACAATCTGATTATAACCAGAATAACCATCCAAAAAGCAATAAAACTCTCTCCCTGCCAACCTCTCAAGCATCTGATCAATGAATGGCAATGGAAAATGGTCCTTGCGTGTGGCCTCGTTCAGCTTCCGGTAGTCGATACAAACTCTCCATCCGGTCACTGGCCTGGTTGCAACCTCTTCTCCTTGCTCATTCTTGGTTATGCACATCCCTCCTCGTTTGGGTACGACCTGCACCGGGCTAACCCATTTGCTATCAGAGATAGGATAGATTATACCAGCATCTAAGAGCTTGATAACTTCTTTCCTCACCACTTCCTGCATAAGGGGGTTCAATCGCCTCTGAGGTTGACGGGAGGGTTTAAACTCTTCTTCCATTAGAATCCTGTGCATGCAAATAGAAGGGCTTATTCCTTTTATATCAGAAATGGTCCAACCTATTGCATGTACATGTTTCTTAAGAACGTCCACCAGAGCGTTTTCTTGCTCTTGGGAGAGCTTAGCCGAAACAATCACGGGTAACTTTTTATGTTCTGCGAGAAACGCGTACTTGAGATGATCGGGTAGTGTTTTAAGTTCAAGCTCTGGTGGACATTCAACGGAAGGGAGTAGTTTGCGAGAATTGGGTAGTGGGAGAACAGATTTACCTTCGGGATCCTGCATCAGTACAGGATCCTCTTCCTCCTCTTGGTTGGCGTCATCATGGAAGTCGATGCCGTCAAATTCCTCCAAATCCCCTGTTTCGGGATCGGCGAAGTGAACGGCTTTGCATCCTTTGTGCTCCACGCCAGCAGGCTTCAGTACCTGCTTTGATAGTTCATCCAGCATCATTTCACAATCAAGTTCAGAGTCTGGCTCTTCCCTAACTATTACATTTTCAAATGAGAAACAAGAACTGTCATTCGGAAATTTCGGCAATTTCTCCATATCAAAGATGATCTCCTCGCCATCGACCCTTAAGGTGACTTTTCCGGATTTAGCGTCAATCAGTGCACCACCAGTGGCTAGAAATGGGCGTCCAAGGATAAGCGGCATTTCAGAATCCTCTTCAATGTCGAGGACGATGAAGTCGACCGGGAAAAGAACCTGCCCGGTTTTGACCACAACATCCTTGAGGATTCCTACGGGCTGAGTGATCGATCTGTCTGCAAGTTGCAGTCTCATCTTGACCGGTTGAATTTCTCCAAGCTTAAGGCGAACAGCCATAGCTAGTGGCATCACATTGATGCTTGATCCTAAATCACAAAGCCCCATACTCACTTTGGCCTTTCCGAATTGTACTGGAAGTGTGCAACATCCGGGGTCCTCTTTCTTTTCAGGCATTCTCCTCTGAACGATGGCACTGCATGTGCTGTTGAGAATAATTACCTCTTCCTGCTCAACCTGCCTTTTTCCTGAAATCAATTCTTTCAAGAACTTAGCATAGATGGGCATTTCGGAAATCATTTCTGTGAGAGGAATGGTTATCTCTACAGACTTTAATCGTTGCAGAAATTTCTTGAATTTAAGATCATGTTCTTTATTTTTAAGCCGCGCAGGATAAGGAATCCTGGGCATGTACTTGTTATTAGCAATTTTTGGTGGTGAAGGGAAGGAAGTTGTACCTTCACCTGTACCCTTATCTGTTTCAGCCATTTCAGGCGCAGCTTCAGTCTGCAATTCGGCTGTCTCTTTTTCCACTTCGTTCCCATTATCAGCTTCCTTACCAGCATTGTCAACAATATCATCTTCTTCAAATTCCGCTCCAGTATCTGCTCCCTTTGGTCCAGCTAGTACTCTTCCAGATTTCAAGGTTATTGCCTTGTATTGCGGGTTCTTTTCCGCAGTACTAGGCAATGTTCCTTTGTCCCTTTTCTGCATCTCATTAGCCATCTGTGTAACTTGGGTCTCCACATTTCTGATGGAGGCCTGCAGTTGATTGTTGATCTCTTTCTGACTAGTGATGAAATCAGTCATCAGATTCTCAAGCCTTGAAGGAGGCTTTTGATTCTGATTCTGATTTTGATGCTGATTCTGATTCCACTGGCCTTGGTTTGGGACAAACTGAGGCTGGAAACTCTGATTGGGCTGAAAGTTCTGGAAATTCTGAGGTGGCCTCTGCTGGATCTGAGATTGGAAACCTGGATTCTGAAAATGTTGGCCCCTGTTCTGATTGAATCCTTGGTTCTGCTGAGGGTTGAACTGTTGTTGCTGTGGCTTGTTCAAGAGATGTGAGTTTAAGGCGTTGTTGTTTGAATAAGACAAATTCGGGTGTCTATTTGGAAAGGCTCCTGCATAGTTACAGCTCTCAGCTGTGACTTGCTCGCATGTGTCAGTTGCATGAGCGCCTTGACACAGTCCACAGATCACATCAGTTTGTTGTCCCTGCGCAGAACTTCCAACTCCTTGATTTACAGACAACGCTGCCACTTGCTCTTGAAGTTTTTCAATGTCTGACTTCTCTATTGTACCTACAGCACATAAACTACGAGGGGGAGTGAGATTACCATCATCAGTTAGAACAGAACGGTTTACACTCATGGCTTCAATCTTTGCCCAGGCTTGGTCCATCGGTATGTAGAGCAAATGTTGACCACTAGCAGCATCAAGCATGGATTTCCATGCTGGGGTCAGACCACTGTAGAACTTTCTCAGTCTCTCCCAGTCATGGAAGCCATGTTGAGGACACTTTCTGAGTAGGTTGAAGAATCTTTCCTTTGCATCATACAAGGACTCGTCTGGTTTCATCTTGAATTCCGCAATTTTGGAGCGGCATTCATCCACCTTGGACTCCGGGAAGTATTTTGCTAGGAAGTTTCTGATCACATCTTCCCATGTAGACTTCTGATTTACGGGCAGTGACTTGTACCATGTTCGTGCTCCGCTTGTCAGAGAGAAGGGGAATAGCCTTAGTCGAATAGTGTTTGCGGGTACATCACGATTCTTGATCGTGTCACACAATTCTAGGAAGGTTTGCAGGTGATCATGGGGATCTTCATGGCTTGCTCCGGCAAATTGGTTGCTCTGGACTAGATTGATCAGGGCCGGTTTCAATTCGAAGTTCCTAGCCAAGAATGGAGCTTGTCCAGGAATATTCAGATATGGCTCTAAAATCGGCTGCATGTAATCAGCAGCAGCTGCTGCTGGATGATTGTTCTCAGGCCCGCCTTGGTACTGCTGTGGGTAGTAGTTCTGAGGCATGAAATAGTTCCTCGGATCATTGAAATCATTCGGATTCGGGGGATTCTGATGGGGGTTATGGTATTGCTGATTCTGTTGGTTTGGGAAATTTTGCTGATTTGGTTGGTTTTGGTTGTTTGGTGGGTTTTGGTTCGGGTTGGGAGGGGGTGCCTCGAAGTGCTGCTGCTCCATGTTTGGTGGATTCCCACCTCCTTGTATGATCTGGGGAGGGGGATCATCCAAATCATCATGATCAGCATCTTCGGGGTCTTCCTCAATGTTGTGAAGTGGGGGATTGGGTTGAATGATTGGTGGGATGTCAGGGTTTGCCATTTCGGAAATATCGCTGCTGGTGCTTGGCGAAAGTAATGCCTGTCATTCCCGTTCCCTTCTTCGTTTAGTCTCCGCCCTAAGACGTCGAGCTGTCTTTTCTATCTCTGAATTAAACGGGATCTCGGCTGGCGTCTGCTTCCTCCTTTGCATAGAACAACGGCTTCAATAATGACAGTACCTGTACAATCCCCAGGTTAGAAGTGGTTCTGAAGGTGAATATTTATAATTATATGTATAGGCTACTCTAGGAGCAATGAGGAATGTAATTCTCTAAATAAAACGGCGCTGCATCCTCCCCGGCAACGGCGCCATGAAACTTTTGACAAATTTCATTGCGCTGCCGGGGAGTGAAGAACCTCTAAATGCAATTTCCAGTTTCATGGCGCTCCGAAGTTATGATCCCCGGCAACGGCGCCATGAAACTTTTGACAATTTCCGTCCCACGAGCTTTTTCTAAAATTATACCAGGTTAGATTTATTAAATGAAAAGCGTTATGATTCACGGGAAAGGGTTTAGGGATACATCAAGATTATTAGTCTTTTTATTACTCAAGTGTGGTGCTTTGGTTTCAAATGGCGCTGTGGTCCTCTCTGTCATGAAATGTTGACAAATCTCATGGCATAGCCGGGATAGGTTGACCTTCAGCCTGTCACACTGAGGATCCCCGGCAAATATGCCATGATACTTCTCATCAATTCTTGCCATAAGATTTCCTGCCATGAAACTTTTGACTGGTTCCTACTACATGAGTATTTTCCGAAAAATCATGATCCTGGTTTAGGTTTTATTTAATGAAATCAATTTATGATGGCGGTGTTGTGATTAGGGATATATTTATACGTAGTCATGTTTTTATTGCTCGTAGTTAAGAAACTGTGCCCCCGAAAGCGCACGGTGTCAAAAATTGCAGTAATTTATAGTAAGACCGGATCGTTCACTGGAGGATGTGCGATAGAAGCAGGTCCCACGTCGTTTTACTAGATTTTCCATTCGTATTGCTCAATAGGTTTGAAAGATGATTAATATCTACTGACGGGAATTTAAACTAGATCTTGAAAGCAGTTAAATTAATCTACAAAGCAAATAAATCTATTCTAGAAAGCGGATAAGAATTATTCTAGGAATGCAGTAAACATTATCTACGAAAGCAGGGAAAAGGTGCATTGTGCCTACCGTGAAGTTGAGTCACAATGTAGACAGAAAGGACAGGAAGAAAAGAATGAAAATTGGACAAGAGTGAGATACAGCAATATTAAACTTCCATTTTCATACGCAGATCTTTGTTTGGGATAATTCTATCAGATAGCTAATTCTCATGCTCTCAATAAGGCTTTCCCTTTAACAGACAGGTACTTGCAATATGAGTTTACATGTTCTTAAGACCGCAAATTCTAAGATACCACAGATTCGTAACTGCCCTGGCCTGGGTGTGTTACTTCATCTGTGGTGGAAAAGCAACACCCGACACATCATTTATTGAAATGCCAAGTACCACTATCATTCTCCCATGTCACACCCAAAGATTTGAATTCAGCCCTAAACTATCCCTTAACTGTCAATCCTAGTAGCAGTTACACAACTCTCAATACAACCGAGTGACCTCTAATGAAAGCGGTTAAAAGAAAGCGGTAAAGAAAGCATTTAAACCTATCACTCGGAGGTTTTGAAAATCTGACCCTGGTAGTAAAAGACAGCTCCCCATCAGGATGAAGGAGTATGGATCAAGAATTCCCGGCTCTCAGTGAACCACTAGTGTGTTCACTTCCTTCCGGGTGATTATGAGATACAAACTAATGAAACGAACTAATAAATTAGTTCGTTCCGGATGCACTCACTCAGGACTCAAAAATAGGCTTTGGCAGAAGAGGACAGCAGTTGAAAGAAAACTCAACCCTATCTTGGAAAATAACCAAGGCCTGGATGATGTTCCTCTAAGATTATTTACTACACTGTATTTGAATCCAAGTGGACCCCATCTCGGTGTAGGACTTAATCTTACATTTCCATCAACCAGCAATTTTGGAAAATAATGGATTTGAAAATCATTCCCTGTCAGGTACTAGACTCTCAGTTAAAACACAGACCCTTTCAGTCTAGGCGAGACCTAATCGCTGAATCTGCTTCTAATTTTCCAAAATACAACCCTTGACAGAATATGAATTAGTCATAACTGAAGAATTTATCCCTTACTCAGATCCGGATTTTATAAAGAGGTTTTTGTTGGAAATTTATAAAGCAATATCTGTTTAAGATCTAGACTTCTATTGTCCAAGGGAAGGATCCCAAAATAAGTACAGACCACAATAGTATATAATATTATCATGCATAAAGATATATGGAAGTGTAAAATTAATTGACCCAAAATATAAATGCGGGTCTAAACAGAAGGTGAAACACAGAATGAAGTGGTCAAGGGACCAAAGTAATGGCAGAATAATCAGGTGGACTGTAAACATCTACTGTCCAATTTCCTAATCACTCGGATGGAGCGAATTTAGACTGCTTAGACCCTATAATGGTGGTGTCAACACCAGTTGGGCCTCCACTGTCTGTGAATTCGGATAAAAACCTACATGCTTCCCTTCTATAATGATCATCAGTTGGCATTGACTGATGCCAACTGACTCCCAGTACGGATTGGGATTCAGGTTTGGAAATTAAGATAATAAAAATAAAACTGTATCTGGATGGGAGTCAGCCGAGCAACTATTATAACCCCGGATGGGCGAACCGTCAAGGCTTCCACTGACAGCTATCCAGACCATGCAAAATAACAATTAGTAGCTAATACCCAGAATACGAGCTAGTTATCCATGAGGGAGTACCCGCCAACATTAGTCTGATGTATTCTTTACTAATGGTTCCACACAACACACGAAGACAAAATAAATAATAAATAAAAGAAGATCCCTTGTATGAGAGACATTGGTTTCTCATGCAAGGTTGTGGATTGGGTCCATAATTGATGGTCTTAAATAATCATTCCTACCATAATTAATTACAGTCCAGATTATCTGTTTAAGCCATCGAGATTTTGTTTATACAAGAATGTTTTAATGGCAATTGAACAAAGGTCCTTTAGTCATGATGATTATGGAAGTTTGATTATTGCTAATCTCAATCTTTAATCATTAATGAGTCAAGGGTTCAATCAGTTAAGTGATGCAAATGGAGAATCAAAATTTGGGCAGCATAACACCCTATATTGCAATTCCAGAATGTTACATCCTAACCCGTGGGGCTATGATGTGAGTGTTGCAATATAAAATAGGGAGAGAATGAAGTTTGTTTGAGATTAAATAGAGGGAGAGGAACCCTTGTCGTGATATCATAAATTTTGTCGCGGACCGAGATCCGCGACATGGACATCCCGACAAGTTTTTAGAATTTTTGGCAGCATAACGCCTCTTTGTCACTATGCAAGATTTTATCGCGGAACGTGGTTCCGCGACAAGGGTGACATCGCGACAAAGTGTTTTCAGAAAATTCCTAAAGCATTTGAACCCTTGTCGCTATGCATGGAAATTTTGTCGCGGAACGTGGTTCCGCGACAAGGTGTTCCGCGACAAGGTGTTCAAAGATCAAGGAACATGGCATAATTTTTCTGTCTCAGAATGGGATTTTGTCGCGGAACGTGGCTCCGCGACAAGATGATTCCGCGACAAAAAGCCATGAAGACAAAATGCAAGAGTTTGGCTCCTTTGTCGCTATGCATGGACAGTTTTGTCGCGGAACGTGGCTCCGCGACAAGGTATTCCGCGACAAAGGGTTTTAAATTATGGAGACAAGTGTCTTGAAACACCTTGGTCGCGTAACAGCCATTTTGTCGCGGAACGTGGTTCCGCGCCAGAAGGCGGTTGGCGCCCAAGGTGGTTCAGGACAAAAGTCAGAAAAAGCAGAAATGAACAGTGGCATGCAAACAGCGTGATCTCACCCTATTTCAGATCAAAAAGCTATTCTAAGCTAAAAATAAGCAAGAAACATTCAAAATAAAGAAGAACATGCTTAAACAAAAATAACAAGGATGGGCAGAATATTAAAATAAAGCAGGAGTCCTAATCTAGGGTTTGATCACACATCCACACAACATTATCCATAATATGCCAACAGTAAACATAAAAATAACAAAATGGGGGTCAAATGACCCCAAAATGAAAAAGAAAGCATAAATCCATGGGGTGTGAGACCCATTTCATGATTTGGGACACAAATGATGAATGTTTTCCCATATTATTGAAGAGGTATTGTTAATACCCATGATTTGGATATTACAAACCCTAAAACAAGAGTTTAGAAACCAAAACATAGTGTAAGAATGGCTATCTAAGCAACTGTGAACAGTAAAAACACTAAACTAAGCTAAACTAAGAGCAAAAATTAAATAATACATGAAAATAAACCTAAACTACTCTACCTAAGGAAGAACTCCTAAGCTTGCCTGCAAGAGCTCTACAACAATTTCAATCTCTCTACTGGCCAACTAGCTTTTTAGCTCATGGGAGGCACCTCATATTTATAGAAGTGTAACCCTAAGCCCATGGGCCTTGATTCTAGCCCATTGTGTCTTAAGACATCACACACATCACAGCTTTGTCTCGGAGCATCAAGTTGGTCGCGGAACACACTGCATGTGGCAAGGCTTCTCGACTGGGTCTTGTGTCTCTATTTGTGCATCTTGGTCGCGGAACATGCCTTTGTCGCGGAGCATGCCATCGCGACAAAGGTCATCGCGCCAAGGGGCTTGGCTGGTCTCCTCTTCATTTGGGCCACTTGGTCGCGGAACATGCCTTTGTCGCGGAACACTGCATCACGCCAAGGGGCTTCCGCGACAAAGGTCTTCCTGGGCCTGCTGGATTGGGCCAGATGGGCCGAAAATATTCTATTTGTGGGCTTTTCTATCTTTTTCCCATCTTTTTGTTTCCTTTTCTTTTTCTCGTGTTTTTGGATTTTTCTAACATAAATATGTAATAAAATTACATATTTATGTCTTTTTCACACCAGCTTATTATTTTTACAATTATGCATAAATTAGTCCAATTCGACTGCTTTCTTACTTAATGTAAGACCGGAATGCGATCAAATGCCCGTTTAAGACACGGAAATGGATTGAAAATAATGGTCATTTTTGGCCATTATCAGAGGTCACTCGGAAGAATTAGAGGTTGGCCGCCGGTTGTAAGGTTTAAGAGTTATGGATTCGGGATTAGATTTAGACCTTGGGTGTGACAAGGGGGATGATAGGAGTACTTGGTATATCAACTAATGATATGTTAGGTGTTGCTTATCCACAATGGAGGAATAACATACCTCGGGAGGGGCAGTTATTAATCCGTGGTATCTTAGAGGTTGAGATCTTAAGGCATGTAAATCCTTGCTGTAAGTACCTGTCTGTTAAAGGGAACATGGTATAGGAAGCATGAGAGTTAGCTAACTGAAAGGATTATCCCAAGCGAAGATCTGTGTACAAAAATGGATGTTTAATTGTGTTTCATCTGAATCTTGTCCAATCTTTATTATTTTCTCCCTGTCCCTTCTGTCATATTTTAAATCTGCTTTTGTAGAATAATTTTACTTGCTTTCTTAGCATAATTCTTATTGCTTTCTTAGAATAGAATTTAATTGCTTTTTAGACTAAATTTATCATGCTTTGTAAAATAATATTTTACTGCTTTCATAATCTAGTTTAAATTATTGTCAAGTAGTTGTTAAAAACCAATGCAAAACTTGAATCGAGTAACCAGTGGAAAATCTTAGTAAACGACGTGGGCCCTGCTTCTATCGCACATCCTCCAGTGAATGATCCGGTCTTACTATAAATTACTGCAATTTTTGACACCGTGCGCTTTCGGAGGCACAGTTTCTTAACAATAGTAATAAAAACGTGACAACCTATAATATATCCCTAATCCCAACTCCATCTTCATAAATTGGTTTCATTAAATAAAATTGAAAACCAGGATTATTATGTTTCAGAAAATACTCATGTAGTGGGAACTTGTCAAAAGTTTCATGGCAAGGATCTTCAAGGCAGGATTATTTATGAAAAGTTTCATGGCGCCGTTGCCGGGGACCTTCAGTTTGGCAGACAGATGTAATAAATGATACTATATTAAGTATTGAGCATTGATGTCTGTCAAGATTGAACTGTCTATCCCGGCTGCACCATGAAATTTGTCAAAAGTTTCATGCCGGGGAGGTCCACAGCGCCGTTTGAAATCAAGGTATCCCACATGAGTAATTAAAAGTGAAATATATCCTTAAACCCCTTTCCCACGAATCATAACTCTTTTCTTTTAATAAATTTAACTTGGGATATTTTAGAAAAATACTCGTGTAGGAAATTGTCAAAAGTTTCATACATGCATGGGATTTTTGGGGAACTTTATTTTCAAATTCGTGCATTAGACTATAGTATAAACGGGCCTGTTTAACCCGTGTTTTGGCCATGTTGGCCCTATTTACATTTTCCGCCGCAATACTTATACTTAGATATTATTTTCCGCTGCATATGATTTATTTTCGAACTTATATTGTATGGGTTGTTTTTAGATGTTTTAAATATTTTAAATTCTGCAATACCTAGCCTTGCATCTCTTCAGCAAGCCCGGAGAAACCGTGTCTTGCTAGAGAGATGTGGCGGTGACATCCCGACCTGGGTGACAAAAAACCGGGGTGTTACATATTTAAAAACTACAAGATGAGACGAATCCAACAAGATCTTACTTAGCTATATTTTTTCTTGTATAACTATAACAAAAATAGAAGTCAATGTGCTACAATGAACAGTAAAAAAAGTCAAAACGTCACATTTATTTGGAAACAGAAGGAGTACATTTTACATAATTTTTCATTGTACATACTTTAAGATATTAACGCTTGAAAAAGTGCATTGGATTGTGTGCAGAAGTCCAACAAAACAAGTTAAATGGGACAAGAGGATTATTTACTTTATTGAAGCATGCATAATATTGTAGAACTAGTTCATCTGTATCTATATATAATAAATTCTGAATATTTTTTTTTATTTATACAGACTGTATTGCCCTTATTGGAATATATGTTATGTATATTATATATCTTCCGTTAGAATATCTCTTATATTTTGTTCAATACCTATTTGGTATGTATATAATTGTATTTATGATAATTACCTTAGATTAAGAATTGTGATGGATACGTTCCATGTGTATTTATATATGCTTTCGTGTAATCTTTTTGGATATATGAAAGCAGAATCATTCCCACATCTTAATTCCTCTTTATCAAATTTTATCATGGTATCAGAGCGGATTAAGATCTTGGATTTTTAAAGTTTCCGCAAACACTTCTTGTTTTGTTTCTCAAACTCATCAATGGCGAATGACGGTAGCAGTGGTAAAACTGCAGCCACCATTGATGTCATGTCTCCCTATTATATTGGTTCATCTGATAATCCGAGTCAGTTGTTTGTTACTGATCTTCTTAGTGATGGAAACTATGGAGATTGGTCCGAAGAGATGAGCAATTGTCTTTTTGCAAAAAATAAATATGGATTCATCGATGGATCCTTACCCATTCCTGCGGAGGGTTCACCAGAGCTTCACTTGTGGAAACGTTGCAACGCTATGGTCAAGGCATGGGTGGTGGTGGCAATGGACAAAGAAATCCAGAATAGTGTGAAGCACACGAAAACAACGCGCTAGATATGGGAAGATCTCAAGGAGAGATTTGGAAAAGAAAGTGCCCCAAAGGCATATGAACTCAAGAGGAATCTCACCCTTACACGCCAAGATAAGATTTCGGTCTCGGCATATTATACAAAACTAAAAGAAATTTGGGATGACATTGATTCAGTTTCTCCGGTCCCTAAGTGCACATGTGTCAAATGCACTTGCAATGTATCCAAACTAATCATTGAAAAGGTGGAGAATGACGGATATATGAGTTCCTGATGGGCTTGGATGATACTTTCAACACTATCAAGACATAAATCCTGAGCACAAAGCCAATTCCAAGCCTTGGAATGGCATATCATCTAGTTGCAGGGGATGAGCAGCAGCGGTTGATATCGGCATCACGCAGACCGAATATTGATGGAGCTGCATTCCAAGTACAACGATCGGGAACTCAGGAACGTCGGGATGTGAGTCGTGGAAATAACAAAAGCCCTCCTCAATGTGGACATTGCGGAAAAATCTGGTTGTAATACCTGAGAATTTTGTAACATAAATAAATAAATACAATAAATAAATAAAATAAATAATTGAAAGATAAAATGAGAAATGGTATTTAATCCCAAAAGGAATTGAAGTTCCAAGAGCCTGTGAAGTTAAAGACAACTTAATTAAATAAATTGTTCCAAGAAAACCCAATACGAATGGACTCAATAATTCGAACCCAAAATTAAATTGAGATCCGAATAAAATTAAGATAGGAATTTGGAGCCCAAGAATAGCCCGAAAATCGAAGCCCAAGAACATAGAAGGATAGAAGTCCTAAAGAGAGGATAAAAGACCCGACGGATCGCACTAACCGGCCCAGACCGCAGCCCAGCCGGGGGCCGCATGGTCGCCGCACGGTCTGGACCGTTACCGCGCCGTCACCGCACCAAAGCGGCTGTTGCGGCCTTCGCGAGATTTTCTCGCCCGACTTCGGATTTTTCGAGTTGTTACTCGACTTTCGGCCCAAGCTAACCCATATCTGATATGTGGACGATTCTGAACTTCCTAGAGCCTCTAAAAAACCCCCTTTGTCAGCGCCGTACGCTTTTCAAACACTTCACAATTTCCACCTCTATTCGAACACACGAAGAACACCAAACCCGGAGCGTAGGAGCAAGGTCTGACAAAGGAGAAAGCCGTGAGCGAGTTGGAAAACATCTCCGAGTGTAGATCGTTTGGTAAGGCATAATAAAATTTCATTCTAAATAACTAAGTCATAATCTAATCCGAAGATTTCGCTTGCATGCACAAATCGGGACCAAAGAAGGAGAAACGACGAACTAGGACGAGATTCGAGGATCCCGGAAGCCACGTCACCGAATTCCAGAGCCGTAGACCACATTTCTAAGTAAGTTAACTCTTACTACGGTTTTGGTGGCTAAAATCAACACGAACATAAGATCTAACGAAAAACTTAATAAAATCTGTCAACAAGAGATTTACACGTGCACAACATTTTTGGATGAATATTTCGGACCCTTAAAAGTCTTCAAACGAGAAAAATTAAAATGAAGAATTGTTCCTAAGACATAGATCTACCTTTTGTAAAAATTCATAAATTTTCGTTAAGATTTGATACCCGAAAACTGCCTCGAACGAACCTGCTTAAAAGTCAAACCTTGAAATGGTGACAGATTCATAATTCGATCTTGTTGATGATTTTGACATTGGATTTAGGCCAAATTATATATTGTATTAAACATAAGAATTGTAGAAATATAAGTCTAAAATCCCACTGTAAAAGTTTAGAATTTTTCGTCCAGATTTGAACCTCTGAATCTGAACCGAAAGAACCTGCATTTTCGGCTTTCATAAAAAGCTGACAGAATTGGTTTTTGAATTTGATCCAATTTTTCGTAACTAATCCTACTGGAATTAGACTTTGATTTCTAAACAAAAGTTTTAGATTAATGTGTTAGGAAGTAGCCTGTAAAATTTCATAAGATTTGGATCTCGTTTGATAAGTCAAATACCGAATTTTTAAACACTGCCATGTTCTGAATTGTGACAGCATGTACCCCTTGTGGAAATCAAACTTTTGACTCGTTTCCTTACCTCGGATTGAAAAAGTTAAAACACAAAACTTGTTTGTTACAGTGTTTTCAAGCTACTGTAGAAATTTCAGATTTATATACCTTGAAATGAATTTTTGAACGAAAAAGGCACGAACAGCGACAATATAGAAATCATACCTTGTGAAATTTGCGAAACTTGTTCTTACCTTGCGGGTTCAATTCCCCAGGATGTGTGTACTTACCTTGCGGGTTCGACTCCCCAAGGCGTCTGTTTCCCTGCGGTTTCAATTCCCCAGGATGTCTGTCCTTACCTTGCGGGTTCGATTCCCCAAGGCGTATATTTCTTGCGAGTTCAATTCCCCATGATGTGTATTGATTCATGCGGGTTCAATTCCCTAGGATGTGTGTTAATTCCTATGGGTTCGATTCCCTAGGATGCGTTTAAATTCTTGCAGGTTCGATTCCCAAGAACAAATTATACTAGGTCATATTGAACAATAGTGAAAGAATGAAATCTTGAAATACCTAATTTTGAAGTAACGGAAAATTAAAAGATTAGAAATTAGTTTTTTTTTTATATTTAATTTAGCTTTTAAATTATGTCCTTTATTTATTTATTTGCGAAGTTATATTTATGATCGTTTATAATCCCTGTTTTAGATTATGCAATTAAATTGTAAGTTGAATTAATTTGGATAGTGTCTACCATTTTGCTTAAGGTCACTCAATTCTCTTTTCATAAATTAATTAAAGGCTTTAAAACCCCATCATTGTATGTCGGGGTTAACTTACTCAGCATGTTTATGCTGACAAAAAACCGTTGTTTCCTTTTTCTTACAGAGTATGAAGAATATGCATCATCATATGCATGCATGAGATTATTTGGGAAACACTATTTGTTTATTTTCGTTTAGCTACATGACTTGCATAACGGGCCTGTTTTGGCCGTGTTGGCCCAATTTAAATTCCGCTGCATTATATATATGTAAATATTACATTTCGCTGCAACTTAGATAATAATATTTTCAAATTATATTACAATGGGCTGTTTGAAATGTTTTAAATATTGCAATATCATAGCCTTGCATCTCTCTAGCAAGCTCGAAGAAGTCGTGTCTTGCTAGGGAGGTGTGGCGGTGACATCCCAACCTAGGTTATCAAAACCGGGGTGTTGCAAGTTAGTATCAGAGCCCGGAATATTTTTTAAACTATTATTTTTTTAGTATTATTTCTAAATCTATTATTTTCAAACTATTAATATATTTTAAAGAAGCCCAAGTAATTGTTTATAGCCCAAATATTTTTAAACCCAAAATTTTTTAAGCTCAAATATTTTTCTTAGCCCAATAATTTACATCCTCCGTTTTCAAATGTTTACTACATTTGGTTTTAGGGTACTATTCACACATGCACTTTGTTTTGAAGTTTTATCATAGTTATACACGTTAAAATATAGTCAAGAGGGATCTTGTTAGATTCATCTCGTCGTGTAGTTTTTAAATATCGAACTTTTAGAATTTTTATATATACCGAACTTGAGTTATTATTGATTCAAAATGTGCATTGGACTACGTGCACAATGGGTCCGTAAGAAATATTTGAGAACGGAGGAAGATATACTTACTACTTTGGGCCCAACTTTTAAAGCCCAATACTTATACTTTAAATAGAGCCTAAATATTATTTATTTTGGCCCAATATATAGGCCCAAGACTTTTAACTACGATAATTATCTTTAAAATTTTAAAATATTACCTTCATGGAATAAACTTATTTTTAAACCCATGGAAGATAGATATAAATAAAATATACATTAGCTTCGGGGGGAATTGCATCACATGCATACATACGTGAATACTTGCGCTTGCTAAAGACTAATTTTGCCTTAGTCCTAGATCTTGATCACTTACACTCAGCGTGCCCACATCTATTATATGCCTTTACCGATCTATCTTTCAAATTTTCCTGACTTCTAACGTTCCCTAGATTAGAAACTCATTTTCGCGTGCTTAATAACAGAAAATGGCACCTAGAAGAAAACCGAGGAAGGTAACGACACTGATGCTGACCTCCCCAACGTGCCCAACAACAATGGGACTCATCAGAACCTAGGAGAACGAGTGCCTCATGTGCCCAACAATATGGAAGAATGTTTAAAAACTGTAGAGGAAGTTCTTGTAGCATTAGGAAATGCTGAGGTGCATAGGGCACAAGCAGCAGTACCTCCGCCAGTAGCTCGAATCAACTACCCAGAGTTAGTGAATCCTTATTAACCACCACACTATGATGGGCAAGAGGATCCTGCCAAACTAGAGGGGTGGATCCGTACCTTCGATAAACTTCTGAACGCTATCAAATGCCTTGATGAGGAGAAGATACGTGTAGAGACCTACTACTTAGGAGGCGAAGCCGATGAGTGGTGGCAAAACCTTCAAACGAATTCAGAGGAAGACGAAGAAGCCTACACATGGGAAGAACTTAAGGAAGCCTTGAGAGAAAGATTCTACCCACTGAGCACCAAGACTGCGAAGTACGAGTAATTCATCAACCTAAAACAAGGTGAACAAACAGTGCAAGAGTACTACACCAAATTCAAGGAGCTAGTACGATTTGCTACGAGGCTAGTACCAACCGACTCTGACAAGGATCAGAAATTCGAGATGGGTCTGAACCTTAGTATCCGGGAGATACTTGCAGTAGGACAATTCACGAACCTGCAAACGATATATGATCGCACTGTAGCGATTGCTCGAGTCCAGCAACTAAAGCGTAAGGAAAATGGTGAGTCGAGCAAGGACTCTCAAGGGCCTGAGAAGAGGGATCGGAAAGAAAACAATGACAACTTTAGGAAAGGCAATGGATCTCGAAGGGAGGATAAAGGTCTCGATAATGGGAGAAATGGCACGTCGTATAGTCATACCACGTTGCCGCAGTGCCACAAAGCCCATCTCGTGCGCGAATGCCCAAGGCGCGTAACTTTTTATAGATGTGGTGGGGAAGACCACATGATTAGAGAATGCAATATTCATGAGGAGATGATTGAGAAAAGGCTAGATTTGGTGAACCCTCAACAAAGAAATCAAGGAAGGACTGTAGAACAACTGAACGACGTCGATCAAGCTGACTTGCCAGTTCAGTGAGAAATGATCATATACAATGTTACATGACCCTGTTCCAAAATGGTCCAACCATAGTTATGGGGACATAACTGTAAGTTTAAGGAGAGGGGGATGTAACAATGTGTATTCCAATAAAAAATAAACAAATTCAAACTGTTTTGAACTACGTTATGGCTTGATCCCTTCACAGGGTACGTATGCAGCTTGGAAATTTTAATTCTGAGTTCAGGCACACTATAAAAATAAAGAAAAAACCAATATAAACAAAATGACCATAGTTCTTAGCTCGAGAGAAGATAAAAACGCAACTTCGAGGGCGAAGTTGATTCTTAAGGAGGATAGACTGTAATACCCGCGAAATCAGGAGCGCAACTTCGGGGAGGAAGTTGATTCTTAAGGAGGGTAGACTAATACCCAAGAATTTTGTAACATAAATAAATAAATACAATAAATAAAATAAAAAAAATAATTGAAAGATAAAATGAGAAATGGAATTTAATCCCAAAAGGAATTAAAGTTCCAATAGCCCGTGAAGTTAAAGACAACTTAATTAAATAAATTGTTCCAAGAAAACCAAATACGAATGGACTCAATAATTTGAACCCGAAATTAAATTGAGATCCGAATAAAATTAAGATAGGAATTTGGAGCCCAAGAATAGCCCGAAAATCGAAGCCCAAGAACATAGAAGGATAGAGGTCCGAAAGAGAGGAGAAAAAACCCGACGGATCGCACGACCCGGCCCAAACCGCAGCCCAGCCGCGGGCCGCGCGGTCTGGACCGTTACCACACCGTCACCGCGCCAAATTGGTTGTTGCGGCCTTCGCGAGATTTTCTGATATGTGGATGATTCTGAACTTCCTAGAGCCTACACAAAAACCCCCTTTGTCAGCCCCGTACGCTTTTCAAAACACTTCACAACTTCCACCTTTATTCGAACACACGAAAAACACCAAACCCGAAGCTTAGGAGCAAGATTTGACAAAGGAGAAAGCCTTGAGCGAGTTGGAAAACATCTCCGAGTGTAGATCGGTTGGTAAGGCATAATAAAATTTCATTCTAAATAACTAAGTCATAATCTAATCTGAAGATTTCGCTTGCGTGCACAAATCGGGACCAAAGAAGGAGAGACGACAAACTAGGACGAGATTCGAGGATCCCGGAAGCCACGTCACCGAATTCCAGAGCCGTAGACCACATTTCCAAGTAATTTAACTCTTACTATGGTTTTGGTAGCTAAAATCAACCCGAACATAAGATCTAACGAAAAACTTAATAAAATCTGTCAACAAGAGATTTACACGTGCGCAACATTTTTGGATGAATTTTTCAGTCCCTTAAAAGTCTTCAAACGCGAAAACTTAAAATAAGAATTGTTCCTAAGACATAGATCTACCTTTTGTAAAAATTCATAAATTTTCATTAAGATTTGATACCCGAAAACTGCCTCGAACGAACCTGCTTAAAAGTCAAACCTTGAAATGGTGACAGATTCATAATTCGATCTTGTTGATGATTTTGACATTGGATTTAGGCCGAATTAGATTTGTATTAAACATAAAAATTGTAGAATTATAAGTCTGGAATACAACCGTAAAATTTTAGATTTTTTCGTCAAGATTTGAACCTCCGAATCTGAACCGAAAAAACCTGCATTTTCGGCTTTCATAAAAAGCTGACAGAATTGATTTTTGAATTTGATCCAATTTGTCGTAACTAATCTGTATGGAATTAGACTTTAATTTCTAAACAAAAGTTGTAGATTAATGTGTTAGGAAGTAGCATGTAAAATTTCATAAGATTTGGATCTCGTTTGATAAGTCAAATACCGATTTTTTAAACACTGCCATGTTCTAAATTGTGACAGCATGTACCCCTTGTGGAAATCAAACTTTTGACTCGTTTTCTTACCTCGGATTAAAAAAGTTAAAACAAGAAACTTGTTCGTTACAGTGTTTTCAAGCTACTGTAGAAATTTCTGATTTATCTACCTTGAAATGAATTTTTGAACGAAAAAGGCGCGAACAACGACAATATAGAAATCATACATTGTGAAATTTGCGAAACTTGTTCTTACCTTGCGGGTTCAATTCCCCAGGGTGTGTGTACTTACCTTGCGGGTTCGATTCCCCAAGGCGTCTGTTTCCCTGCGAGTTCAATTCCCCAGGATGTTTGTCCTTACCTTGCGGGTTCAATTCCCCAGGGTGTATGTTCTTACCTTGCGGGTTCGATTCCCCAAGACGTATATTTCCTGCGGGTTCAATTCCCCAGGATGTGTGTTGATTCATGCGGGTTCGATTCCCCAGGATGTGTGTTAAGTCTTATGGGTTCAATTCCCTAGGATGCATTTAAATTTTTGCGGGTTCGATTCCCCAAGAACAAATTATACTAGGTCATATTGAACAATAGTGAAAGAATGAAATCTTGAAATACCTAATCTTGAAGTAACGGGAAATTAAAAGATGAGAAATTAGTTTTTTTATTTAATTTAGATTTTAAATTATGTCCTTTATTTATTTATTTGCGAAGTTATATTTATGATCGTTTAGAATTCCTGTTTTAGATTATGCAATTAAATTGAAAGTTGAATTAATTTGGATAGTGTAATACCCGAGAATTTTAATACATAAAATAAATAAATAAATAAAACAATAACAATAAACAAATAAATAAATAAATAAACATAATACATAGATAAGGAAATGGGAAATGGAATTTAATTTTCAATACCCGTAAAGCCAAAGGATGATTTAATCAAATATCGGGTTCCCGTGAACCCGACACCAATGAACTCGAGAATTCGAGGCCGATATTAAATTTAGACCCGAGTAAAAATTATGATAGGAAATAGGAGCCCGAAAATATCCCGGAAATCGAAATCCGGGAACATAGAGGGATAGAAGTCCGAAAGAGAGGAGGAAATGCTCGACGGATCGTACGACCCGCCCGGACCGAAGTCCAGGCATGGACCGCGCGGTGGCTGCGCGGGGTTTACATACACGGCGCGCCAACCCCGCGCCAGTTGGCTGTAACAAGCCATGCTGATTTTCTCGCCCGAACCCGGATTTTCCGACTTCGGTTGCTCACCTTACGGCTCAAGACTCATTAGGGCAGACCTTGGACGTCCCCTAGGTCCTCTACATCTATAAATAACTCTCGTAGTCAACCCCAAACACTTTTCAAACCCTACGAAATCTCTCTACACACAAAACCCTAATTCCGGAGTCGTCGAAGGCACGAAACCAAGGCGAGGGCAGTCGTTGACGAAAATTGGAAGACCTCCAATGTTGTGGTAAGTTCTGATCCGATCCTTGTTCCATATGCGATTCGAAAACGAGTCCTAACGCTTTCCTTTTCTTTTCTACACCTCGAACCGGATCTAGAACGAAGAACCCGACGAACCGAGGAGATAAACGGTGGACTGGATGCCACGCCTCCGAATCGACGAACCCGGACGACCACAAATCAGTAAGTTAATCTTACTATGGTTTTGGGCGAATAAAACACACCTAACCTAACGATCTAATTAAGAAACCTAAAATCTGTCAACACGAGGAAAACCCCCGGCGCAACATTCTTGCACAATTTTTCCGAACCCTTAAACCTGTTCAAACGGGAAAACTTAAAACATGAAAAATGTTCCTAAGGCATAGATCTATCTCCTGAAAAAATTTCATAAATTTTCATTAAGTTTTGATATCTGAAATAGAACCCAACCCGAACTGTTCTAAATTTAGATCTTGAAATCTTGACAGAACTTTAGTCCGATTCTGTAGACATTTTTGACAATAGCTCTAGACTGATTCAGAACTTTAGTCGAACATGAAACTTGTAGATATATGTCTTAAGTATCTCCCTGTAAAATTTCATCAAATGTGGAGTTAGTTTGCTATGGTAGATCTCGAAATTTTGAAACTGCTGTGTAGAAAATTCGGACAGATTATCATCGTGTTAAAAATTAATGTTTTTCTCTTATTTCCGTATCTCGGATCGAAAAACTTAATACACGAAATTGTTAATCTCTGTGTTCTCAAGTCACGGGTCAAATTTCAGAATTTTTGGACTTAAAACCGATTTTTAATTAATTTTGGAGTAAACAGTGGTTTTGAATAAGTCAAATCTTGAAATCTTGTCGAAACGGTGAAATTAGCCTTTAAGGTTTAAACGAATCGAAAAATCTTTTGAAATAAATACATGAAATCAGAATTTAGGAAAATCCCCTTACAAACTTGATCAATTAAAATTAGGGGGTGAGTGCTCTGCAGGGTGCCCTCCTAACATTCACTTCGTGCCTTTATTGACGATGGTGACCCTACGCGAAATTTGAGATACATTGCCAAAACGGCATGAGATATATGGCCTACACTCTCGTGAATATCCACATGGGTTTCCCGAGGCTCCGGAGTAGTACTGGGTATGGCAGATACGGTTGCGGCCGCCGGGCTACCGGCTAAACTTGACGAGACTGCGACGCAATCGTGAAATACTGGAAATACTAAATCTTGGGCGTAATGGGGATAGTTAAAATGTTTATTTATTGTCCATTTAAATTGTTAAATGCTTTATTTAAATTATTTATGGCCTTTATTTGAATTATGCTAAATATGGTATTAATTAGAGCCATGAACTAGTTATGCAAGTTGTATTGTTAATTGAATTAAATTGTTTATGAATTATTATCATGCTTTTATTTAAGTATTAAATTAATGGCTTTGAAACCCCACGATCATGTATGTATTAACTTACTCAGCAAGTTGTGCTGACCAAACCATTTCCTTCCTTTTTCTTACAGAGTATGTTGAATGAGCATGAGCACGTACATGAATGAGATTTTGGGAAAACATTACTTACTTTAAATTCTTGCATTAGACGTTAGTATAAACGGGCCTGTTTAACCCGTGGTTTGGCCATGTTGGCTCTATTTATATTTTCCGCTGCAATATTGATACTCAGATATTATTTTTCCGCTGCATTATGATATTATTTTCGAACTTATATTGTATGGGCTGTTTTTAGATGTTTTAAATATTTTAAATACTGCAATACCTAGCCTTGCATCTCTTTAGTAAGCTCGGAGAAACCATGTCTTGCTAGGGACATGTGGCGGTGACATCCCGACCCGGGTGACCAAAAACCGGGGTGTTACATGTTGGTATCAAAGCCCGGATATTTTAAAATTATTTTTAAACTATTAGATTATTATTATTTTTAATCTACTATCATTAATATTATTATTTTTAAGTGTGCACTAGCATTTTGACTATCATTTTAAATTCTAAAGTATTATTCCCATGGAGTAATTTTTTATTTTTAAAACCCATGTAAATTAGAAAAATAATATATATACATTGCATGAATTATTTTTTCAGGGAATCATCATTTGCATATGCATACTGCATTGTCTTTATTTAGAGAACTTAGAATCTTGGCGAATTTTTTTTTTCGGAGAAAGGGAGGGCCGAAGCCGGTTTTATATCATCAAAAACAAGGCAAGGAAAAGCAAGCCGAAGCAAAAAACAAAGCAAGCAAAAGTGAAGCCCAAAAGGCAGGCCACAGCAGGCCAATGAAAAAACTGGCCCAGAAACAAGTCCAAGGCCACCAAAAAACCCCATGGCCCAAAGGCCAGGCCAGGAAAGGTAAAAGAAAAGGGGTGGGAAAACACAACCCAATTACCGCAAATATTCAGACGACAAAGACCTACAACTCAAAAGCGGCGGGATGCTCTACTCAACACCAGAACAACGGAAGGACTCTAATCTCCGATCGATCCAAGGTCCTCCAGGAATTTGTGTTTGTGAACACAACACCGTCATCGATTGGGCGGTCACAGCCCCAAACCTTGTCGCAGTGCAAGCCTGGACACCGAATCACAGGAGAACAAGCTCCAAACTACCGCACCCTGCTCCGGCTACTCAAGGCGGTACACTGGACGCTCGACCCCTTGACTCCTTTGTCGATTGGTCTAACGGGAAAGGGTTGTCATCCGGTGGCCTACCCCGAGCGCCACCTATTCCTTTAACCCTTTTGCTGGCGTGGGTGGACGGATCTACCACTCTGACGACTGTGTGATGCCCCGGGGGGAGTGAAGAAGGGATTTTTTGTGCCCAAGCACCAGAAGCTTGACGGATCCAGGAAGGAGAGTGCTCGGAAGCATTAGGACTAACTGGTGAGCGGCTGCGGGAAGTTCGTAGACGAGGACTGCCACTACGATGAGGACACGCAGGATCTGTGGGGGGAGTAGAAAGGATGTTTGGTTGCTGTGGAATACTATCAAAATCTGGTGGAGCCGAAGACGAAGAGGTATGAATATTATGCGGTTGCTGAGGGAGATCCTTCATTGGGGAAAATGATGTATCCTTTGTTAAAGACTGTGAATGGTGGGATTGGTTCCGGGGAGGTCTGGGATTGAACATATTGGGGGACTGAGTGCCTGTGGACTGGTTAGGAGCCTGTTCTGGGATAGAGAGAGGATTAGGATTGACTTCCACTATGTCTTGATCCTCCATCAAGATGTCGAATCGATTCCGGTTTGAGACATTAGATGACAAGCCATTTGCCGGTGATTGCTGGGGACGGCGTCTGGACTGGACTAGCATCCAAGGGCCGTAGCCCGCTTGATCTTGAGTGTCAGTCTTCTTGTTTTGTTCGGCATTTGGGTGATTGGCCGGATTGGCCGGATTAGGGATTGGAGCAGGACGATCAGGGCAAGAAGATTGGACGTGACCATATTTCCCGCAGCCGAAACAGACCTGTTTGATGTTCTCATATTCCAGATTAATAATCTCATCTTCTAGAATCACTTGTGGAGTAAGCGGTTTGTCTAGTTCAACCTTGACGGCTAATCGAGCATATCTACCCCGGGAGTTGTCGTTGGTGCTGAAATCGATGCTAATCACTTGCCCAACTGATTCACAAACGCGAAGAAGGTACTGCCGATTGAATAGAAACACTGGAATTCTGGGAATTCTCACCCACACGACCATCGTCTTAACTTCGTTCTTGACTGGATTGAATTTCTCCTCCCACGCTTGGACGTGCAAGTAGTTACCGGCGACCATCCAAGGAAGCCCGTTAAGGCATGCAGTGCATCGGCCTCTTTTAGAAACCTCAATATGAAATATCCGTTGTCGACGTCGATCAACGGTAGTGGGGCAGAATTCGGCCATAATCGATCAAGACGGGCTTTCAAGACCCGATAGGGTACATTCCTGCCTATTACCTTGAGGACGACGGCGTATCTCCACGGTCGTAAAAGCGATTCCTTGAAAGCCTTGGACAGTTGGAAACGTGGAATTCCATTAACCACGGATTGAATGATATCATCCGGATCCCCAAAATCTTCGTTGGTGATGTCTTCCGTCGGTACATGGATGAAACCAGCCCCACGACGTGCGGCCGCACTATAAGATGGTTTCTGTCTCTTGTTTGATCTTGTGTCCATCGGATCCGGTGGCTCACCGCCATGATCCTCCATTTCCAAATCACTCATGATGCCGTCTCGGAGAGAAAGTCTTGGAGGATTCTTGATAATCTAGCGGTTTTAGTTTTTATCTTCGAATCTTGGCGAATTTTAACTTAGAATCTCGGCGAATATTAACTTAGATCTTTTCCTTGCGCTAGATGGCTAGTCAAGACATGATGAACTTGATGATCAAAATGATGAACGCTCACTTCGACTCCCAACAAACCATAGAACAAATGAAATATCGTATAGCTAACTTGGAGGCAAATCTGCACCACATGGGCAACTTAAGAGTGACGGACCACCACCGCATAAACCAACTCGAATGCCAAGTCCAAACCCTCACTACGCAAAACCTAATATTGAAGGAACGCGTCGATGCTCACGGGGAGGACTTGAACCACATCTTTGACGACCTATTGCCACCGAGTTCGGAGGAGGAAGACCCGGAGGAGGATCCTGCTACCCGGCCGGAGGACGCTTAGAGGTGATAGGAAATTCTATTATTAGTAAACACTATTTTTGCTAGGAAAATATTTCTACTTTTGTATACCTTCTCGCTTGTACTAAAAATTTCTTTTAAGGAAATAACATGCACAATTATTAAAAAAAAATCAAATCTGGACAGACCTGTCCGAAAAAAAATCGAAATAAAATAAAATAAGATAAATTAAAACCCAAAATCTTACGGCACTTCTAAGCTCGACGAGCACTACGTGCGAAATTACGAACACATTTATAAATATTGTTTAGACTATATATTATTTTCACAAGTCCTAATCTACACCATTTGTAACAGAATGGCACCCAGAGGTAGACCGAGGACCCAACCTGCTCCCCAAACTACTACTGAAGTCCCACCAAATGTCGCGGAACCTGTAAAATGACAACCCCAAGGTGCGCAGGACGCCCCCGCACCTAACAATGTGGGCGATCATCTTCGGACGCTAGAAGAGATCTTGATTGCGCTAGGGAATGCGCAAGTCAATCAGGATCAAGCTGCGGCGGTACCTCCGCCCCAAGCTCGCCCCAATTATCTGGCGATGGTGAATCCTTACTAGCCACCCCACTATGCTGGTGAGGAGGATCCAGCAAAACTGGAGGAATGGATCCGGACTTTTGACAAGCTTCTGGGGGCGGTCAAGTGTCCGGAAGGAGAGAGAGTGCACGTCGCTTCGTACTACTTGGGAGGCGAAGCGGACGACTGGTGGCAGGCGACTCAAGCGAAACTGCAAGAAGATGAGGAGCCCTACTCGTGGGCGGAAATGATGGAGCTGCTCAGGGATAGATTCTATCCCTTGAGTAGCAAAGCAGCGATGTACGAAGAATTCCTGTCGCTGAGGCAAGGAAGCCAGACCGTGCAAGAGTACTACACTCGGTTCAAGGAGCTTGTGAGATTCGCACCAAGACAAGTACCCACGGACGCGGAGAAAGCTCAAAAATTCGAAATGGGTCTGAACCTGGCAGTGCGCGAGGTGATCACAGGGGTACACTACCCTGATCTGCAAGCCGTGTACGACCGCGCTGTGGCAGTGGCGCGGGTACAACAACTGAAAAGGAGAGTGAGTGGGGAGTCCAGCCGGGGCCCCCAAGACAAGAGGAACAAGGACGCGAGAGGTGAGAAGAATGCGGGAAAGAATGAGTAGCGGAGAGGGTCGAATAGGCCACAGCAAACGAATAATGGAAGGAGGTTTAACCGAGAAGAACCGGTACCACCCTGCCCGAGGTGTGGACGACCCCATCTGACGAGGGGATGCCCTCAACAAGGGGCATGCTTTCAGTGTGGTCGCATGGGCCACATACGTCGGGAGTTCCGAACAAGGATTGAAAACATAACGAAGAGGGAAGACTTGGTCACGGGGCAGGGACAGCCCCAAAATCAAAACGGCCGGAAAATCAACAATCAGGGATATAGACCCCCTCAAAATCAATTTAGGCAACCGAATCAGAATCAGAACCAACGTCCTCCACCACCTCAGAATCAAAATCAACAGCAAGATCAGCAGCCGAATCCGAATCAGCAAGGCAATCAAGGACGCCCTATGGGGAGACTTAACGTGGTTAACCAAGCGGACGTGCCTGCACAAGGAGAAGTGATGGCAGGTACATTTCATGTCTTGAATACACCCCTCAGAGTTTTATTTGATTCTGGAGCTAGTTGCTCAATCATAGCATCAAGAATAGTGCCTTAGTTAGATCTACCTAAGTGCGAGATAATTAGCTTAGGAATTCAATTGCCTTCAGGAGAAGTAGTAGCTTGCTCTAAACAATATAACAGAATTCCTATAGTGATCAAGAACGTAGAATTCTTCGCAAACTTAGTAGAATTTAACTTAAGGGACTTTGACATTATACTGGGGATGGACTGGTTATCCCAGTATAAAGCGGTGATCGAATGCCAAAAGCAAAAGATCACCCTGTCAAAAAGTAGGGGAAAGAGAGTTATCTTTTACTCTCAGCCCCCTAAGAGGAGCAACAAAATCGTTAGTGCCCTCAAACTAAGTAACTTGATGCGTAAGGGGTATAAATTATATGCGTGCTACGTTCACAACCTTGAGGCGGAAGAGAGCAAGGTTGACAGCATTCCAGTGGTAAGAGAGTACTCAGACGTGTTTCCTGAAGAAGTTCCGAGCATGCCACCTGAGCGAGATCTTGAATTCACTATAGATCTCATTCCGGGAACCGAGCGTGTCTCAAAAGCTCCATACCGGATGGCACCATTGGAAATGAATGAGTTGAAGGAACAACTCGAAGAGCTGTTAGGGAAAGGGTACATAAGGTCGAATACTTCCCCCTGGGGAGCACCGGTCTTGTTCGTCAAGAAGAAAGACGGGGGATTACATCTCTGTATAGATTATCGGGGACTGAACCAAGTGACGATTAAGAATAAGTACCCATTGCCGAGAATTGAGGATCTGTTTGATCAACTGAAGGGAGCTTCAGTGTTCTCGAAGATCGACTTGCGATCTGGGTATCACCAATAGAGGATCACTGAGAAAGACATTCCGAAGACGGCGTTTCGAACACGATATGGCCACTACGAGTTCACAGTGTTATCCTTTGGGTTGACAAATGCTCCAGCAATGTTCATGAACCTCATGAACAATGTGTTTAGAGAAATGTTAGATCAGTGCGTCGTGGTGTTTATCAATGACATCCTGATCTACTCGAAGAGCGAGGAGGAGCATGCCCAACACTTATATCAAGTGTTAGGGATCTTGCGAAAGAACCAACTATACGGCAAGTTGTCCAAATGCAATTTCTGGTTAAAGGAAGTAGCATTTCTTGGACATATAGTATCCGCTGATGGAGTATCAGTGGATCCGGCGAAAGTTTCTGCCGTAACGGAGTGGTCAGCGCTGACTAGTCCAATGGAACTAAGGAGTTTCCTTGGATTAGCTGGATACAATAGACGTTTTGTGAAGGATTTCTCGAAAATCACACGTCCTTTGACCCAGCTACTAAAGAAAGGAGTAAAATACGAGTGGACAGAGGCGTGTGAGGCTGCGTTTCAAGAGTTGAAGAAACGACTCACAACGACACCCGTATTGACGCTATCATCAGAGAATGGTGACTTCAAAGTTTACAGCGATGCTTCGAAGGAAGGTTTAGGTTGTGTCTTGATGCAAGACTCGGGGGTCGTTGCATACGCATCACGCCAACTGAAACCTCATGAGGAGAATTACCCGACACACGACCTCGAGTTGGCAGCGGTCGTTTTCGCTCTGAAGATATGAAGACATTATCGTTACGGGCGAAAGTGTCGAATGTTCACCGACCACAAGAGCTTGAAATATATATTCACTCAGAAGGAGTTGAATTTGAGACAGCGAAGATGGTTGGAACTCATTAAGGATTATGATTTGGAGATATCGTACCACGAAGGGAAGGCGAATGTGGTAGCCGATGCCCTAAGCCGGAAAACCCAACACATGACAAACTCGTTGGTAATTCCGCCGACATTGTACATGGATTTGGCGAGATTGGATGTGGAACTTGTGCATCCGGGCATAGTGAGTGAAACGATCAATGCGATGATCGTAGGAACTCCAATATTGGACGAGATTAAGCTCGCCCAATCGGGCGACGCGAAACTCGAGAAGATAAAGGGGTATATTGCCGAGGGTAAGGCAATAGGATTTGCTATCCACGAGGATGGAAGCATTCGCTTCAAGGGGAGATGGTGCGTGCCCCAAAAGTGTGCCGAGTTGAAGCAAAGGTTGATGGAAGAAGGACATAACACGCCCTATTCCGTGCATCCCGGAGGTGACAAACTTTACAAAGATCTGAAGAAGATCCATTGGTGGCCGGAATGAAGAAGGAAGTGGCAGACTTCGTGGCGAAATGCCTCACCTGCCAAAGGGTTAAGGCAGTGAGACATAAACCCTTAGGGTTGATGCAACCACTGGAGATTCCAAGTTGGAAGTGGGATAGCATCTCAATGGACTTTGTCTCGGGATTACCACGATCACCTAAAGGCATGAACAAGATTCGGGTGATTGTGGATAGGCTAACGAAGACGGCCATATTTATCCCGATGAAGGACACGTGGACTATGGATCAATTGGCCCGAGCCTACGTTGACAATGTGGTAGGAAGACATGGAGTACCACATGACATCATTTCCGACAGAGACAGTAGATTTGTCCCTCATTTTTGGACGGAGTTACAAAAATCTCTCGGTACTCAAATCAAGATGAGCACCGCATTCCACCCGATGATGGATGGACAAACCGAGAGAACGATCCAAACACTAGAAGAAATGCTGAGAGCATGTGTGTTCGAATTTAAGGGAAATTAGGAAACCCATTTACCTTTACATGAGTTTTCCTATAATAGCTACGATGCTAGCATTGGCATGGCACCTTTCGAGGCGTTGTATGGACGAAAGTGCCGAAGCCCGTTGAGCTGGGAAGAAAACGATAAGTCTGTGGTAGTGGGACCACAACTTTTCGAAGAAATGGCTTAACAGATAAAGGTGATCCAAGGGAAAATGAGAGCCGCTCAAGACCGTCAGAAGGGTTATGCTGACGTGAGACGATGAGACCTAGAATTTCAAGTGGGAGATAGGGTCATGCTAAAGATATCGCCCATGAAGGGGGTGATGCGCTTTGGCAAACGAGGAAAGCTGAGTCCTCGATATATAGGACCTTACGAAATTCTAGAACGAGTCGGAAATTTGGCCTACCGACAGGCTTTACCGCCACAATTAGATCGAGTTCATAATGTCTTCCATGTCTCACAACTAAAGAAATATGTGCCGGACCCGACACATGTACTTCAGCCGGAAGTGATCGAACTCGACGACGATCTAACTTACGAGGAAGTTCCTGTGCGAATTCTAGACGTTAAGGAGCGAGTAACGAGGAATAAGACCGTCAAGATGGTCAAGGTTCTTTGGTCGAACCATGAAAGTGAAACAGCGACTTGGGAATTGGAATCCGACATGAGAGAGCGTTACCCAACACTGTTCCAAACCGACGCCGACACAGTTATGGGGACATAACTGTAATCTTAAGGGGGAGAGGATGTCACACCGTGTTTTTTTTTCGTGTTTTCAAGCATTTTTGTAAACAAGGAAACAAATTCAACTTGTTTTTGAACTATGTTATGGCTTGATCTCTTCACAGGGTACGTAGGCAGCTTAGAAGTTTTAATTCTAAGTTCAGTCATAAATTAATAAAACAAACGGAAAGTCCTTAGCACGAGAAAAGCCGAAACACAACTTCGAGGACAAAGTTGATTCTTAAGGAGAGTAGACTGTAATACCCGAGAATTTTAATACATAAAATAAATAAATAAATAAAACAATAACAATAAACAAATAAATAAATAAATAAACATAATACATAGATAAGGAAATGGGAAATGGAATTTAATTTTCAATACCCGTAAAGCCAAAAGATGATTTAATCAAATATCGGGTCAACACGAGGAAAACCCCCGGCACAACATTCTTGCACGATTTTTCCGAACCCTTAAACCAGTTCAAACGGGAAAACTTAAACCACAAAAAACGTTCCTAAGGCATAGATCTATCTCCTGTAAAAATTTCATAAATTTTCATTAAGTTTTGATATCTCAAATCGACCCCAACCCGAACTGTTCTAAATTTAGATCTTGAAATCTTGACAAAACTTTAGTCCGATCTTGTAGACATTTTTGACAATAGCTCTAGACCGATTCAGAACTTTAGTCGAACATGAAAGTTGTAGATACATGTCTTACGTATCTCCCTGTAAAATTTCATCAAATTTGGAGTTAGTTTGCTGTGGTAGATCTCGAAATTTTGAAAATTCCCTTACAAATTTGATCAATTAAAATTAGGGGGTGAGTGTTCTGCAGGGTGCCCTCCTAACGATTCACTTCGTGCCTTTATGGACGATGGTGACCCTACGCGAAATTTGAGATACATTGCCAAAACGGTATGAGATATATGGCCTACACTCTCGTGAATATCCACATGGGTTTCCCGAGGCTCCGGAGTGGTACTGGGTATGGCAGATATGGCTGCGGCCGCCGGGCTACCGCCTAAACTTGACGAGACTACGACGCAATCGTGAAATACTGGAAATACTAAATCTTGGGTGTAATGGGGATAGTTAAAATGTTTATTTATTGTCCATTTAAATTGTTAAATGCTTTATTTAAATTATTTATGGCCTTTATTTGAATTATGCTAAATATGGTATTAATTAGAGCCATGAACTAGTTATGCAAGTTGGATTGTTAATTGAATTAAATTGTTTATGAATTATTATCATGCTTTTATTTAAGTATTAAATTAATGGCTTTGAAACCCCACGATCATGTATGTATTAACTTACTCAGCAAGTTGTGCTGACCAAACCATTTCCTTCCTTTTTCTTACAGAGTATGTTGAATGAGCATGAGCATGTACATGCATGGGATTTGGGGAAACCATTACTTACTTTAAATTCTTGCATTAGACGTTAGTATAAACGGGCCTGTTTAACCCGTGGTTTAGCCATGTTGGCCCTATTTACATTTTCCGCTGCAATATTGATACTTAGATAATTATTTTTCCTCTGCATTATGATATTATTTTCGAACTTATATTGTATGGGCTGTTTTTAGATGTTTTAAATATTTTAAATACTGCAATACCTAGCCTTGCATCTCTTTAGTAAGCTCGGAGAAACCGTGTCTTGCTAGGGAGATGTGGCGGTGACATCCCGACCTGGGTGACCAAAAACCGGGGTGTTACAGATAGTGTCTACCATTTTGCTTAAGGTCACTCAGTTCTCTTTTTATAAATTAATTAAAGGCTTTGAAACCCCATCATTGTATGTCGGGGTTAACTTACTCAGCATGTTTATGCTGACAAAAACCGTTGTTTCCTTTTTCTTACAGAGTATGAAGAATATGCATCATCATATGCATGCATGGGATTATTTGGGGAAACACTATTTGTTTATTTTCGTTTAGCTACATGACTTGCATAACGGGCCTGTTTAACCCGTGTTTTGGCCGTATTGGCCCAATTTAAATTCCGCTGCATTATATATATGTAAATATTACATTCCGCTGCAACTTAGATAATATTATTTTCAAATTATATTACAATGGGCTGTTTGAAATGTTTTAAATACTGCAATACCATAGCCTTGCATCTCTCTAGCAAGCTCGAAGAAGTCGTGTCTTGCTAGGGAGGTGTGGCGGTGACATCCCGGCCTGGGTTATCAAAACTGGGGTGTTACACTGGCACACCATTGAGAATTGTTATGAGGTGGCACATGTGGATACAAAACCTCTAAGTGAAGCCAGCCCCTTTTCCAGTTTCACTATAGAGCAGTTGGCACAATTAAGAGACATTCTCAACAATAGCATTGGCGCTTCAAATGTTTCAGCAGCTCCATTGATAAACATGACTGGTAAGATCGATTTTAATACATCATGGATTATCAATTCTGGAGCAACGGAACATATTACCCATGAAGAAAGTATCCTTTAAGTCCTTTACAAATTCCAACATTACAATGCCTTTTCAGATTCCTAATGGCGACAAAGTACCACTTCAATGTGTTGGCAATGTCGATTTACTTATTGGTTTGAATATCGAACGTGTTTTGCATGTGCCAGATTTCAAGTGTAACTTGCTCTCAGTCAACCGACTCACCAAAGATCTCAATTGTGCTCTAACCTTCCTCCCCAATCTTTGTGTCATGCAGGACTTAGCCTCGAGGAACCTGATTGGAGTGGGTAGGCAGCGTGATGGTCTATACTACATGAAACCCCTTGGCAATTATAGAAAGGCATTTTCAGTTTTTGTGAATCCAGAGGTTTGGCATAGACGATTGGGACATGCTTCTAGAATAAAACTCCAGAATATTCATTCTTCTAATAAAGCACCACATGTCTTTTGTGAATCCTGCACCACATGTCTTTTGTGAATCCTGCATAAGCGCGCGGCCTCCGCCTGGACCTCGGTCCGGTGAAGCTTTGAGGTAAAACCTGCTGCAATGCCCCCGACAGCCTTTAAACTATAATCCTATAGGACTGTTAAAGAGCTTGCCTAATTTTTCCTACCGAAAGTGCACGGTATCAAGCTGCAGTATTTATTTTATTGTCGGGATCGTTCATTAGAGAGTTACACGATAGAAGCGTTTTAATAGAATTATTTGTTCTAGAACTCGTTTCTACTCTTGGTTTAAGGATGGTGTAATGATGATGACTAAGAATTTAATGTTGAACTGTAAATGCATAAAACTGTAAACAACAATAAAGAAAGCAATTGAAATGATGTTGAGTGTTATGATTATGTTCATGAGTTTACGGATAGTGTGGACCAAAACAAACAAATGAAATAAGAATATGATGAGAATATCGTACTTCAATGGTTAGAAACAGAATGAAAGCTCATTGAGATAAACAAATCCTCTATGCAACTCAATCAAATCTTCATGTCTTAAATCACTTCCCAAGACAGGTACTTGTGACTCAGTGTCATGACACTCTAAGCATTAAAATCATAGGATACTGTCATCACAGGATGATCGGTCAGACTCATTCTGTGACAAGAGCTTTTAGAACTGTCACTTAATCTATCTCTTTCGGACTCAGATTAAGCCTTTGATAACTCAGGGTCACATCTAAATCATCTTATATTCATCTGAACTTGAAGTTGTTCTTTTTCATTACTCTGAATCAAACTGGTCTCATGACCCTATATTGGATGTCCTCTACAAGAAGTGAAAAAGCAAGTATTTAAATCTATCATCCAATGGTTTCATAAAACTTAACTCCTCAGAGTAATTCGTTCAAGTAGTTGTAAGAAGTAATAGTCCTGTAAGTACATCAAGATGAAATTGCTATTCAAAATCCTTGACTTATCCAGACCACTCAGATTCATATAGATGCTTTAGCTTGAGTAATCTCTGTAAACAACTCTAAATACCCATGGCTTGACTCAGGATTAGTAAGACTTAGAAAGAATATTTAATCTCCTACCCATAGCATATAGTGGAAACTATAAAGCTATGAACCCTGGAAATTAATCTTCTTAAAACTCCCACTAATTATTGGGACAAAAGATGGTTTTTGAAACATCTTTCCCTTTTAAACGACATGTACTAAATGCCCAACTAAAGAATAAGTTTGTTCTTCATCAGCCTGAGTAAATAATGATTGAGAAAACTTATATCATCATCTTTCTCGATGTACTAATGAAAATATTAACATGAATTACAAATATGAATTATGAGTCTATATTTAAGAAGTAAGATTACTCATCATAAACTGGGAAATATCCCAAAGTATCATATGTATAGGTAGTATTATATGTATAAAGAAACGATGAGGATTCTGAGTTCTCTTAATCAAAATGCTAGGGTGTTTCCAAAATATAAACTGAAAACTAGACAGAATTAGGAAATTACTTTCCTATGAAAAAGATTTGAGAAATAATTCTGCAAAATAAATGTCCAAAATAGCTCGCAGTAACTATTTTGGGTTTCAAACTATGAACATTCCAATTTTCCGCACGCTATGTCTGTACAGCGTGGAGGGAGTTATTGTTCAAAGAATGTTCCTCAGATTTTGTTTATACAAAGAACTGAACGCCTCACAATAATATCTGTAAAAATGCGTCAAGGTTTTCAATTCCTACTTATAGAATAGGGGTTATATATGTATAAGAAATGTGTAATACCCGAGAAATCAACATCGATTATTAAATCCAAAAATTAAAGAATTGGATTTAATTATCGCAAACCGAAATAATTCCGAGAGAGCGGAATTAAATATTTTCGGACGATAGCAACTCGAAGAGAGTTATCGGATTATCCAACGATCTCGGATAATTCCATATTATGATTTTAGAATTTAAAATCATAATAAAAAAAAAAAAAAAAAGAGGAAGAAAACGCGACCAGGTGGCCGCGCGGCGGCGACGCGCCGGCGCGCCACCAGCGCGGCGGCGGCGGCAGGATGGTGCTCTCATGCATTGCACGCGTTTTCGGCTCCATTTTCGAGGTTTGACGACTCCAACCAATCCAAATCCGATCCTCAGACTTTAGGGGATGTTTTGGGACTCATTTGGATAATTTTTGGATATATTAAACCTCCCTACAACTTGGATTAAGAAGGATACATGTACAATTAAACATTCATTGAATCATGTTGGGAAGTGGGGTGAATGGGGAGTAATGGGGGGTGTAATTTCGAGGTTTGGACTGTCATTAAGCCCCCAAGAGTTCCAAGACACATCAAGGCAGCCCTTGAAGTCTTGCACACCCCTAAATCTATCCAAACTCACCCACCAAACTCCTCCCAATTCACTAGTCCGAAAATCTGCCATTAGTTTGAGTGTTGGTGAGAGTGGAGGCTTGTTCTTCTTGTTCCAGAGTTTTGGTCGAGTTTGGAGGCTTGCAATCCATCCTCCTACATCTAGGTAAGTGTTCTAATCCAAATCCTTAATCATAAGGTCGGATTTCAAGCCCTAACACCAAGTATTCTTCCAACAACTCTCAAAATAGGATTCGTTCGGTAGATCTTGGTAGAGTGGGACTGTGTTGGTTGATTTTGGAGCAATCAAGGAGGAGATCTTCGACACTAATCTCTTGATATGTAAGTTAATGATGTGCATATCAATTTTTAGAGTGTTTGGTTGAGTAATCTTCGAGATATAGTTCAATCTTCATCTTGTGCCAAATCTGTCAACTAGGGTTTCTATCCGAGTAGTTTATTTGTTCAGCGTTTTTCGTCAAGATCCGTTCATTTTTGGAAGAACTTGTCTAAATGAAAAATGTTCCTAATACTTTAAAGATGATGTCTGTAAATTTTCATAATTTTTGGAATTGATTTGGTCGACGAAAACGGATCTGGTATTTTCTGCTATATTTGGTGACAGATTTAAATTCCTAGCATGTTCAGTTTTGTAGTTCATATTTCTCCTAGCTATGGTCGTTTTTGATGGTCGACTTCTTCATGAAAATTGTTCATCTATGTGTATAGTTTACTCATGTGAAATTTCAGAATTTTTGGATCAACCTTCGAATTGTTATGGATTTTTAAGTAAGCTGTGGTCGGATGAACAGTGGTCTTTGCACCTTTTTGAAAACAAGTTTCTGAAATGATTTTTTTTGAGCGACTTAGAGTCCGAATTTGCTAAAGGCTATTTCTGAGAAAAATGTTCATTTTGATGTCGCCTAGCACCTGTAAAATTTTCAGAATTTTTCACAAAGTTTTACTACATTTCCTAATTCGATTTTGAAAACTGCCACAGTGTAGTCTTACCGGTGAAATTGGTTTCGTACGTTTCGGTCGTTTTTGAGTCGATTGCTACTCTCTTATGAATCCTATGAATTCTGGAAATGTAGATATATGTGGTAATGATTAAAATGTGATTTTTGAAACTTTGTGAGTTTTGATCGAGTTAGATGTTCAATTTGGAGGGTAAGTGCACTTGGCGTGGGCTCGTTGGGCCGCCCCCTCTTTTTGGTGGCCAAAACGGCGCCAATGAAATATTGTTATGGCGTGATTGTATGAGTCTATACTCCTAGGTGTATCCGTAGGGGTTACCTAGGGCTCCGGAGTGTGTCTGTATAGGGTCCGCTACTTTCACTTGCCTTGCGGGTTCGATTCCCCAAGGTGTATGTTATTCCTGCGGGTTCGATTCCCCAGGATATTGTTGACTCCTATGGGTTCGATTCCCTAGGATGTATATTGGGTTCTTGCGGGTTCGATTCCCCAAGGACGGATGTCCTCGATCATAATGAACAATGGTAAACGAAGGTGTTTGAGCTCTTGCGGGTTTGATTCCCCATAAATGGTAAAAGAATGTATTTGAAATATGGAAACTTTGGTAAAAGAATGTGTTTGAGCTCTTGCGGGTTTGATTCCCCAAGAATGGTTTTTCTCGATAAAAATGAATAATGATATATTATTCGTATGGCAAAGTGTAAGAATCTTCCGGAATTATTTTTACTCGACCTTCCTTTTTAAATTACAACTTCTATCTTTAAATCTCTCATCTAAAAACTTTAAAATTCGTTATGCTATACATTAACTTACTCAGTACCTTTGTACTGATAGATACGTTGTCTCTATTTTTTTTCAGATGTTGAAGATTAGCACATGGCATTTACACTTGGGATGGGAATTTCCGAAGACTTGTCGCACTTGTTTTTAAATTCTTTTTATGAATTTCAAACTTATGTTTGGCCGTGTTTGGCCCTTAGCTTCCGCACTGTTTTAAATTATGTATGTTAGACTTAACTCTGATTTAAACCTTCGGGCACTTATTGAATGGTTTTTAAATTATTTTTAAGTATTGGTACAACTTAGCCTTAGCATCTTCTCAAGTGAGCTCGAAATGGTTCGCGTCTTGCTTGGGAAGGTGTGGCGGTAATGCCCTGGCCTGGGTGATCAAATCCGGGGTGTTACAAAGTGGTATCAGAGCCCGGAATATTTTAAAGCTATTATTTTAAAGATATTATCTGATACCAAAGTGGTATCAGAGCCGGAATATTTTAAAGCTATTATTTTAAAGATATTATCTGATACCAGAGTGGTATCAGAGCCCGGAAATTTTTTTTAAAACTATTATTTTTCGGCCCACTATAGAGGCCCAAAATATTCAATATTACTTTTAAGCATTTCAAATATTATTTCCATGGAAATGAATTTTATTTTAAAACCCATGGGAATTATATATCAATTGTTCCGACAAGTCTTGAAAAATGCATAAATATTTTTTTTGGGGGGGATGCATTTGCATACATCCATCATTTTTTTTTAAAATGCTCCAAAGTATATATATGCAAGTCACGTGTATTTGATAACATTCTTAGTTGGTATGTTGCTTGACCATGCCTTAGAGCCACTAACTTGAATCTAACCTTGCTTTAACCTTAGAACTTGGTCAAGGGTGCTTAGTTTGCACATATCTATTCTCTCCTCTTACCCTTCCTATTATTAGATCTTCCTGACTGTTAGCGTGCCTTAGATTAGAAACTCATCTTCGCGTGCTTGGATAACAGAAAATGGCACCTAGGGGAAGACCAAGGAGGGTAGTCGAAAACAGTGGTGATGCTAACGCACCTAACAACAATGACATTCCTCAAAACGTAGGAGGGCGAGTGCCTCCTGTTCCCAATAATATCGGTGAGCGTCTAAGGAATATCGAGGAAGTTCTCGTAGCATTAGGAAATGCCGAGGTGCAACGTGCACAAGCGGGTGTACCACCGCCGGTAGCCCGAGGCAACTACCTAGCATTGGTGAACCCCTACAAACCACCTCATTATGACGGCCAAGAGGACCCAACCAAGTTGGAGAATTGGATCCGAACTTTTGACAAGCTTCTTACTGCCGTCAAATGCCCCGAGAACGAGAAGGTTCGAGTGGCGACCTATTATCTGGATGGAGAGGCGGACGAGTGGTGGCAACATCTCCAAGGAGATTTGGCCGAGGTTGAGAAGGTTTATACATGGGGAGAATTTGAAGAAGCATTGAGAGAGAGGTTTTATCCACTAAGCACTAAGGCTGCAAAGTATGAAGAATTTATTAACTTAAGACAAGGAGGAAAAACGGTGCAGGAGTACTACGCAAAGTTCAAGGAGCTAGTTCGCTTTGCTCCGAGACTTGTGCCCACTGATTCTGACAAGGCTCAGAAATTTGAAATGGGGTTGAACCTCAGTATCAGGGAGATACTGGTGGGAGGACAATGCACTACTCTACAAGCCGTGTATGACCGATCTGTAGCAATTGCTCGTGTCCAGCAGCTGAAACGTAAGGACAATGGTGAGTCGAGCAAGGGATCGCAAGGATTTGCGAAAAAGAATCGAAGCAACAATAATAGCAAATTGAGGAAGGACAATGGTCAAACTAGGTTCAATGGACCTAAGGAGAATGTGGACAGAGGTTTGAATAACAAGAGAAATGACACCCGTGGTACATCCATACCACGATGCCCGCAGTGCCACAAAGCTCATCTGGTACGCGAGTGCCCTAAGCGTGGAACTTGTTATAGATGTGGTGGGGAAGACCACATGATCAGAGAATGCAATGCTCGCGAAGAGATGATCGAGAAGAGGTTGGATCTGGTGAACCCTCCACACGAGAATCGGCCGACTGGGCCAAATCATCCCAATAATCAAGGACAGAGGCCACAACAGAATCGCAACCAGCAAGAAGAAAATTCATAGGCAGTTATGGGGACATAACTGCGGTCCTAAGGGGGAGAGGATGTGATACCCCGCAGAGATGTCACGCGTTGAGGTAAGAATTTAATTTTCGAGCCTCAATAATTCTATGCGTGTAAAACTACTTATGTTGGTGCTGCTTTCCGAGTGCGACCCAACTTCGAGGACGAAGTTGATTTCTAAGGGGGGTAGACTGTAATACCCGAGAAATCAACATCGATTATTAAATCCAAAAATTAAAGAATTGGATTTAATTATCGCAAACCGAAATAATTCCGAGAGAGCGGAATTAAATATTTTCGGACGATAGCAACTCGAAGAGAGTTATCGGATTATCCAACGATCTCGGATAATTCCATATTATGATTTTAGAATTTAAAATCATAATAAAAAAAAAAAAAAAAAAGAGGAAGAAAACGCGACCAGGTGGCCGCGCGGCGGCGACGCGCCGGCGCGCCACCAGCGCGGCGGCGGCGGCAGGATGGTGCTCTCATGCATTGCACGCGTTTTCGGCTCCATTTTCGAGGTTTGACGACTCCAACCAATCCAAATCCGATCCTCAGACTTTAGGGGATGTTTTGGGACTCATTTGGATAATTTTTGGATATATTAAACCTCCCTACAACTTGGATTAAGAAGGATACATGTACAATTAAACATTCATTGAATCATGTTGGGAAGTGGGGTGAATGGGGAGTAATGGGGGGTGTAATTTCGAGGTTTGGACTGTCATTAAGCCCCCAAGAGTTCCAAGACACATCAAGGCAGCCCTTGAAGTCTTGCACACCCCTAAATCTATCCAAACTCACCCACCAAACTCCTCCCAATTCACTAGTCCGAAAATCTGCCATTAGTTTGAGTGTTGGTGAGAGTGGAGGCTTGTTCTTCTTGTTCCAGAGTTTTGGTCGAGTTTGGAGGCTTGCAATCCATCCTCCTACATCTAGGTAAGTGTTCTAATCCAAATCCTTAATCATAAGGTCGGATTTCAAGCCCTAACACCAAGTATTCTTCCAACAACTCTCAAAATAGGATTCGTTCGGTAGATCTTGGTAGAGTGGGACTGTGTTGGTTGATTTTGGAGCAATCAAGGAGGAGATCTTCGACACTAATCTCTTGATATGTAAGTTAATGATGTGCATATCAATTTTTAGAGTGTTTGGTTGAGTAATCTTCGAGATATAGTTCAATCTTCATCTTGTGCCAAATCTGTCAACTAGGGTTTCTATCCGAGTAGTTTATTTGTTCAGCGTTTTTCGTCAAGATCCGTTCATTTTTGGAAGAACTTGTCTAAATGAAAAATGTTCCTAATACTTTAAAGATGATGTCTGTAAATTTTCATAATTTTTGGAATTGATTTGGTCGACGAAAACGGATCTGGTATTTTCTGCTATATTTGGTGACAGATTTAAATTCCTAGCATGTTCAGTTTTGTAGTTCATATTTCTCCTAGCTATGGTCGTTTTTGATGGTCGACTTCTTCATGAAAATTGTTCATCTATGTGTATAGTTTACTCATGTGAAATTTCAGAATTTTTGGATCAACCTTCGAATTGTTATGGATTTTTAAGTAAGCTGTGGTCGGATGAACAGTGGTCTTTGCACCTTTTTGAAAACAAGTTTCTGAAATGATTTTTTTTGAGCGACTTAGAGTCCGAATTTGCTAAAGGCTATTTCTGAGAAAAATGTTCATTTTGATGTCGCCTAGCACCTGTAAAATTTTCAGAATTTTTCACAAAGTTTTACTACATTTCCTAATTCGATTTTGAAAACTGCCACAGTGTAGTCTTACCGGTGAAATTGGTTTCGTACGTTTCGGTCGTTTTTGAGTCGATTGCTACTCTCTTATGAATCCTATGAATTCTGGAAATGTAGATATATGTGGTAATGATTAAAATGTGATTTTTGAAACTTTGTGAGTTTTGATCGAGTTAGATGTTCAATTTGGAGGGTAAGTGCACTTGGCGTGGGCTCGTTGGGCCGCCCCCTCTTTTTGGTGGCCAAAACGGCGCCAATGAAATATTGTTATGGCGTGATTGTATGAGTCTATACTCCTAGGTGTATCCGTAGGGGTTACCTAGGGCTCCGGAGTGTGTCTGTATAGGGTCCGCTACTTTCACTTGCCTTGCGGGTTCGATTCCCCAAGGTGTATGTTATTCCTGCGGGTTCGATTCCCCAGGATATTGTTGACTCCTATGGGTTCGATTCCCTAGGATGTATATTGGGTTCTTGCGGGTTCGATTCCCCAAGGACGGATGTCCTCGATCATAATGAACAATGGTAAACGAAGGTGTTTGAGCTCTTGCGGGTTTGATTCCCCATAAATGGTAAAAGAATGTATTTGAAATATGGAAACTTTGGTAAAAGAATGTGTTTGAGCTCTTGCGGGTTTGATTCCCCAAGAATGGTTTTTCTCGATAAAAATGAATAATGATATATTATTCGTATGGCAAAGTGTAAGAATCTTCCGGAATTATTTTTACTCGACCTTCCTTTTTAAATTACAACTTCTATCTTTAAATCTCTCATCTAAAAACTTTAAAATTCGTTATGCTATACATTAACTTACTCAGTACCTTTGTACTGATAGATACGTTGTCTCTATTTTTTTTCAGATGTTGAAGATTAGCACATGGCATTTACACTTGGGATGGGAATTTCCGAAGACTTGTCGCACTTGTTTTTAAATTCTTTTTATGAATTTCAAACTTATGTTTGGCCGTGTTTGGCCCTTAGCTTCCGCACTGTTTTAAATTATGTATGTTAGACTTAACTCTGATTTAAACCTTCGGGCACTTATTGAATGGTTTTTAAATTATTTTTAAGTATTGGTACAACTTAGCCTTAGCATCTTCTCAAGTGAGCTCGAAATGGTTCGCGTCTTGCTTGGGAAGGTGTGGCGGTAATGCCCTGGCCTGGGTGATCAAATCCGGGGTGTTACAAAATGAGTAGTTGATATCCCAAAAGATGGGAATCAATTCTGTTGCTATTTTGAGTTGGCTCTCTCGCTTTGTCAAAATGACATCGCGAGAGTATTGAAATAACCTCTCTTGAAACAAAATCGTCTGGGTAATTCCTCGCGTCATCTTTTATGGTGGAGCATGGATTTATCCTTATATGAAGTAAATGATCAAGTCCTGTAATTATCATAACTACCTTCTGGAACTTTTATTCAGAAAACAACGAAAACAGAACCTTTCACATCCAGATTCGAGAATTTTGAGTTTGTTAATTCTTAAAGATTATCATGCGATGATTAATACTGCATGGGTCCTTAGGAACCTTTTAGAGTTCTGAACATTAATTTCTGCAGATTTCTTCCAAATTTGTGACCAAGATATAATATCAGCAGAAAATCGAATGAATTCATAATTCTATCAGTTTCATACCTAACTCGGTTACAATATCCAGACTTCTTGAGTAATTAGAACAAACAAATTACGAATTAAAGATATGATAGTAACATGATCTCGAGAATCAAATTATCGACGTGATACAAATTCCAAGAAGTGAATTGTAACACCCCGGTTTTTGGTCACCCAGGTCGGGGTGTCACCGCCACACCTCCATAGAAAGACACGGCTTCTCCGAGCTCACTAAAGAGATGCAAGGCTATGGTTTTTCAGAATTTAAAATATTCAAACAGCCCATTCATATCTTTATAATATATAAAAACTGTTCGATTAATGAACAGTAACTACAAGAAAAAATTCTTATGAACAGTAATTTTTAAAAACCCTCTTAAGAACAGTGTAAATGCAAGTTTAAATGTCAGAGTTTTCTAAGAAGAAAGAATCTTTGAATATTTGAATTCCAAGAAAGCCAAAATAATTTCAAATTTCAAATGTTGCTTGGCGGGATTGGGGTTGGGATCGGGATTTGGGAACAAGAAATTTAATTGAGTACCTTCTCTTCTTCTCTTCCTCATCCAAAGTTTTAACTCTCTCCTCCCAAATTTTTTACTCTTACCCTAACTTCAAATTTCTCCTTCAACGACAATCGGTGAGAGAAATACAGATCCATGGAGAGCATTTTGGGAAGATTTCGATTATGGAAGAGGACTCCAACCACCAAATGGTAAGTTCTTTCCAGTTTCTGCAATTAGTCTTTCAGTAAATATTTTGCTGCTGGATTGATTGTTCTTGAAATTTTAGGGGTGAAAGGGTACACATGTGAATACAAATTAGGAGGACATAGGGAAAACGGAGAAGCTATTGAGGAAAATATGGGTTGAAGTGGAAGAGAGGGACATGAAAGGGGAAGGCATAAACAAATTAGGAAGAGGAAACACGAACATGAGGTAAAAAAGAGAAAAATCTCTCATTGTTCAAATCTCAATGTTGAAGAAATTGGAATTTTTGTTTTTCGTTTCAGTTTTGCACATTAAAGAGAAGGTACCATTTTATTTCCTTCTCTGTTTTGAGGAATTTTTTGTTTGTTTGTTTTTTGTTTTGAAAGACATATCTAGAATAGTTGAATACCCATTTCAGATTAACATCTCTCTACATATTATAAGATATTGAGTTTTTTTCATTACTACAGATGCAACTTCTCTCCGATGTGGATTCACCTATGTTGCAGCAATTTTTGAATCTGACGCTGGAGCAGCTAAGTTCCCTGCCATGCCACTGGATCACCAAAAGCCAGATTCAACTTCAGCAGATGCTAGCCACATAGTTCAGTTAATGCCTTGAAGTAAGTATTTATTCACAACAAAATTCAAAGGTTTAATTTATTATATACGTTGCTTATGGTGGTTTTTGGATGGTTGTGATTAAAGCTTGGTTGTAGGGCTTAGGGCAGCAAAAATTACTTGAGAATGCCTACTTTTTGTTGCCTTTTTCTTGAATCATAACTTCTTATTTGATTTGGTAAATATAAAGAGAATTATTGTTAATGAAATATTAAGCATCGTATTATCTTTTAGCAGCATATAATATCATGTAGTTCTCATGTCCGTATGCCAGTGAAGATTTTGAATCTGAAATGGTTCAAGCACCTTCCATGCATTGGAATTGATTTGTTTGATCAATGTAATCAAATGGATCCAGGCATCCAGCTATCACCTTAAAACATTCAAACTCAACTGGTCCTCCGAAGAGTTGAAAACAAAATATATTTTACAAAATTAAGTGAGAGTTTGTAACAGAGAGAAAAATGAGTGAAATAACGCAAAAGGCTATGGTAATTGGTGAATATGAGTTTCTGTTTCTTTTAATTTCCTTGACCTCTTTTACGAATTTAGAATTAATGATAGTTCTCTATTTTCATTACTTAGGAAACATGTGGAAAGCAGATCAACTATTTATTGTCAGATGCACAAAAGATTGATTTTTGATTGCCTGGAGGGAGTGCAAATGGGGGTAAGCTTCAATTTTTATTTTGATTTAGGGGAGTAATTGTTATATATTCTTCATTTCTAATAACTGAGTTTCAGAAATGATGTGATTATTGTATTATGAATTTTTTCATTTACTGATGTAATTCTAAATCTTTCTTAGCAGGAGATGTTGATATATGCAATCTAGCTGTAGAGGAAGCTAAGAAATGGATTCATGCAAAGAAAGTTGGTCCAATTTCTAGAAATAAAATCAATTTACAGGTGTAGTAATAATATAAATGAGTGCGTAAAGGGTTGTGCATATATGGCATAAAATACATACGGTTCATTGCATAAGTTAGTAATTCTCAATGACAATTTGGGATATTCATTTTAGATAATTAAAATAATTATTAAATTGTGATGCATCCTCATTGATCTTATTGATGTATGTAGCTTAGTTGTAGGTTTACTATGTGGTATGTTCTGAATCATTCATTTTAGATATGAAGTAAGCAAATGTTATGTTGGTTCTGTGGCAAATTTAGATATTGGGAGAAAACAAGTTGATGGAGATTACTGAGTTTGTTATAATCTGCTCCCTTTCAGACTGAAAATGTTGCATCTTTTTATATTCTTTATCAATTCTTTCATCTTTGCAGCGACCTATTCTCTGTACCAATTCTGAGAAATCAACAATCATATGGATGAGCAAGCAGTAACCTAAGAAGAATATCTAGATATTGGCACATAAACTTGGGAGAAAACCGTTGTCTTAAACCGCTGTCTTAAACCCAAGTTTGACTCTTCTCATATTACTAAGCACATTTAAAACTAACATAACAAGGATTTTTTGTTATTTTACATTCTTGGTGGTGGGGGATAGTTCTTCAGTTGGATAGAGCTTATAGTGTGTATTAGGAAGTTAAAGATAGTTTTGTTAAAAGTTGTTTTTTGTTCTTCAGAAATTTGCAGATGGATTTTATTTTTCTGTTACAATAAAATAGTATTAAAGGTAGCTTTGATTGTCTAATTTCTAGGGTTAAATTGAACTATTAAAACATTTGGGTGTGCATTTGTCCTGTGTTGCATTTTGCTTACATCTAACTTTTCGAGCTGCTAACAATGGTGTTGGAAAAAGCTTGGTTGGCCAGTGATATTTTGCCATTTACTTCTTTTTATAATGAATTTTCCTTCTTTATGTGTGCCTTTTCTTTTCTTTTAATTCTGTGCAATTCATGGATCTGCTTTAGTTGTTGACAGATATAAGTGTGCTATTCGAGTCTTTCAATTTTCCATCTGTGTAGGTTGCTTTGTGTCTCCTATTTGTATCCCCATTCCCGATTGAAAAAGTGGTTCATATTTTGTGCTTTTGCTTCTATTCTACCAAAATTGGTTTGTTTCACTAAAGCTCATTACGGTAACAAGTTCTGTTTTGCAGGAAGAAGTTAAAGAGTTAAAGCAGCTTCAAATTTTGCAGACTTATTTCTTAAGTACCTCTATTATGTACTCCTATATAACTAGGTATGAACATTTAGTCTCTTATGTGTATTAGTTTTGATACGGTTCATAGTAAATGTGTCTTTGCTTCACTGAATTATGTAGGAGCTGGGATGATCCGCTTCCACATAGTAAATGTGTCTTTGCTGCACTGATTTATGTTAGGAGCTAGGTTGATCTTCTCCCATTGTGTTGTTTTTGTTCCTGATTTCATTGGGATGAATTTGCTTCACTGATTAGTAATGTCTCTTTTTCCATGTTCCCACCCTGAACCAAACTCACATCCAAACTCACATACTAAATAATTAATAATATACCATTCCGCGGATTCCGCGGGTGTAAAACTAGTGTTATCTAATAATTATTACAGTAATATAACATGTGGGTTTCATTCAAATTCACAGATAGTGAAGCCTAAGATGACGGCGGCAACTGTCACTTAAGGCATTCCACTGTCTAAAAATCATTCCATCGGGAATACTTGGGACCCGGATAGCAGAAGTTTGCCGTCCGGATAACCCCAATTATTTCTGGCAATCTCTTTAGCCATTTTCTTCATATCTCTGGCTAATTCATCTATGTGTATCAAATTCTGTCTAACTCCACTATATATTTTGGGGTAATTTATTTTACTTCTCATATACATGTATGCATGATATTACTATGTAGATATTGTGGTCTATAATATTTTGGAGATCCTTCTCCTTGGACATAGAAGTCTTGATTTAAATCAGATGCTGCATAATAAATTTCCACAAAAATCACTTTATAAAATCCGGATCTGGGATAAATTCGACAGTTATGACTAACTCATATTCTACTGGGGGTTGATTTTGAGAACTTAGTAGCAGAGTCAGCGATTAAGTTTCACCTAGACTGAAAGGATCTGTGTTTTAATTGAGAGTTTAGTACCTGTTTAGGGAATGATTTTCAAATATCTATTTGTTTCTCAAAATTACTGTGTGTTGGAAATCTTGTATTAAGTGTTGCATCGAATCAGTGTCCGCTTGGATTCGGATAAGATGTGATAAATAATATTGGAGGAACAACATATAGGCCTTGGTTAATTTCTAAGGTAGGGTTGAGTATTCTTTCAACTGCTATCTTCTCCCGCCAAAGCCTAAAATTGAGTTTTGAGTGAGTGCATTCGGAAAAGATCTTCATAGGTCTGTTCCACTCATGTTTGTATCTCATAACTAACCGGATGTTATAAGCCTTGTGGCTTACTGATATTTGGGAAGTTCTAAATTTGTATCTGGTCACCAAGACTAGGGGCTCTTTTATACTAACGGAATGTGATGATCTTTTAAGACTTCCGAGTGATAGGTTTTAAATGCTTTCTTTACTGCTTTCATTATCGCTTTCTTTAAAATGCTTTCATAGAGGTCACTCGAAAGAATTAGAGGTTGGCCGCCGGTTGTAAGGTTTAAGAGTTATGGATTAGTTCGGGATTAGATTTAGACCTTGGGTGTGACAAGGGGGATGATAGGAGTACTTGGTATATCAACTAATGATATGTTACGTGTTGCTTATCCACAATGGAGGAATAACATACCTCGGGAGGGGCAGTTATTAATCCGTGGTATCTTAGAGGTTGAGATCTTAAGGCATGTAAATCCTTGCTGTAAGTACCTGTCTGTTAAAGGGAACATGGTATAGGAAGCATGAGAGTTAGCTAACTGAAAGGATTATCCCAAGCGAAGATCTGTGTACAAAAATGGATGTTTAATTGTGTTTCATCTGAATCTTGTCCAATCTTTATTATTTTCTCCCTGTCCCTTCTGTCATATTTTAAATCTGCTTTTGTAGAATAATTTTACTTGCTTTCTTAGCATAATTCTTATTGCTTTCTTAGAATAGAATTTAATTGCTTTTTAGACTAAATTTATCATGCTTTGTAAAATAATATTTTACTGCTTTCATAATCTAGTTTAAATTATTGTCAAGTAGTTGTTAAAAACCAATGCAAAACTTGAATCGAGTAACCAGTGGAAAATCTTAGTAAACGACGTGGGCCCTGCTTCTATCGCACATCCTCCAGTGAATGATCCAGTCTTATTATAAATTACTGCAATTTTTGACACCGTGCGCTTTCGGGGGCACAGTTTCTTAACAATAGTAATAAAAACGTGACAACCTATAATATATCCCTAATCCCAACTCCATCTTCATAAATTGGTTTCATTAAATAAAATTGAAAACCAGGATTATTATGTTTCAGAAAATACTCATGTAGTGGGAACTTGTCAAAAGTTTCATGGCAAGGATCTTCAAGGCAGGATTATTTATGAAAAGTTTCATGGCGCCGTTGCCGGGGACCTTCAGTTTGGCAGACAGATGTAATAAATGATACTATATTAAGTATTGAGCATTGATGTCTGTCAAGATTGAACTGTCTATCCCGGCTGCACCATGAAATTTGTCAAAAGTTTCATGCCGGGGAGGTCCACAGCGCCGTTTGAAATCAAGGTATCCCACATGAGTAATTAAAAGTGAAATATATCCTTAAACCCCTTTCCCACGAATCATAACTCTTTTCTTTTAATAAATTTAACTTGGGATATTTTAGAAAAATACTCGTGTAGGAAATTGTCAAAAGTTTCATACATGCATGGGATTTTTGGGGAACTTTATTTTCAAATTCGTGCATTAGACTATAGTATAAACGGGCCTGTTTAACCCGTGTTTTGGCCATGTTGGCCCTCTTTACATTTTCCGCCGCAATACTTATACTTAGATATTATTTTCCGCTGCATATGATTTATTTTCGAACTTATATTGTATGGGTTGTTTTTAGATGTTTTAAATATTTTAAATTCTGCAATACCTAGCCTTGCATCTCTTCAGCAAGCCCGGAGAAACCGTGTCTTGCTAGAGAGATGTGGCGGTGACATCCCGACCTGGGTGACAAAAAACCGGGGTGTTACATATTTAAAAACTACAAGATGAGACGAATCCAACAAGATCTTACTTAGCTATATTTTTTCTTGTATAACTATAACAAAAATAGAAGTCAATGTGCTACAATGAACAGTAAAAAAAGTCAAAACGTCATATTTATTTGGAAACAGAAGGAGTACATTTTACATAATTTTTCATTGTACATACTTTAAGATATTAACGCTTGAAAAAGTGCATTGGATTGTGTGCAGAAGTCCAACAAAACAAGTTAAATGGGACAAGAGGATTATTTACTTTATTGAAGCATGCATAATATTGTAGAACTAGTTCATCTGTATCTATATGTAATAAATTCTGAATATTTTTTTTATTTATACAGACTGTATTGCCCTTATTGGAATATATGTTATGTATATTATATATCTTCCGTTAGAATATCTCTTATATTTTGTTCAATACCTATTTGGTATGTATATAATTGTATTTATGATAATTACCTTAGATTAAGAATTGTGATGGATACGTTCCATGTGTATATATATATGCTTTCGTGTAATCTTTTTGGATATATGAAAGCAGAATCATTCCCACATCTTAATTCCTCTTTATCAAATTTTATCATGGTATCAGAGCGGATTAAGATCTTGGATTTTTAAAGTTTCCGCAAACACTTCTTGTTTTGTTTCTCAAACTCATCAATGGCGAATGACGGTAGCAGTGGTAAAACTGCAGCCACCATTGATGTCATGTCTCCCTATTATATTGGTTCATCTGATAATCCGAGTCAGTTGTTTGTTACTGATCTTCTTAGTGATGGAAACTATGGAGATTGGTCCGAAGAGATGAGCAATTGTCTTTTTGCAAAAAATAAATATGGATTCATCGATGGATCCTTACCCATTCCTGCGGAGGGTTCACCAGAGCTTCACTTGTGGAAACGTTGCAACGCTATGGTCAAGGCATGGGTGGTGGTGGCAATGGACAAAGAAATCCAGAATAGTGTGAAGCACACGAAAACAACGTGCTAGATATGGGAAGATCTCAAGGAGAGATTTGGAAAAGAAAGTGCCCCAAAGGCATATGAACTCAAGAGGAATCTCACCCTTACACGCCAAGATAAGATTTCGGTCTCGGCATATTATACAAAACTAAAAGAAATTTGGGATGACATTGATTCAGTTTCTCCGGTCCCTAAGTGCACATGTGTCAAATGCACTTGCAATGTATCCAAACTAATCATTGAAAAGGTGGAGAATGACGGATATATGAGTTCCTGATGGGCTTGGATGATACTTTCAACACTATCAAGACATAAATCCTGAGCACAAAGCCAATTCCAAGCCTTGGAATGGCATATCATCTAGTTGCAGGGGATGAGCAGCAGCGGTTGATATCGGCATCACGCAGACCGAATATTGATGGAGCTGCATTCCAAGTACAACGATCGGGAACTCAGGAACGTCGGGATGTGAGTCGTGGAAATAACAAAAGCCCTCCTCAATGTGGACATTGCGGAAAAATCTGGTTGTAATACCTGATAATTTTGTAACATAAATAAATAAATACAATAAATAAATAAAATAAATAATTGAAAGATAAAATGAGAAATGGTATTTAATCCCAAAAGGAATTAAAGTTCCAAGAGCCTGTGAAGTTAAAGACAACTTAATTAAATAAATTGTTCCAAGAAAACCCAATACGAATGGACTCAATAATTCGAACCCAAAATTAAATTGAGATCCGAATAAAATTAAGATAGGAATTTGGAGCCCAAGAATAGCCCGAAAATCGAAGCCCAAGAACATAGAAGGATAGAAGTCCTAAAGAGAGGATAAAAGACCCGACGGATCGCACTAACCGGCCCAGACCGCAGCCCAGCCGGGGGCCGCATGGTCGCCGCACGGTCTGGACCGTTACCGCGCCGTCACCGCACCAAAGCGGCTGTTGCGGCCTTCGCGAGATTTTCTCGCCCGACTTCGGATTTTTCGAGTTGTTACTCGACTTTCGGCCCAAGCTAACCCATATCTGATATGTGGACGATTCTGAACTTCCTAGAGCCTCTAAAAAACCCCCTTTGTCAGCGCCGTACGCTTTTCAAACACTTCACAATTTCCACCTCTATTCGAACACACGAAGAACACCAAACCCGGAGCGTAGGAGCAAGGTCTGACAAAGGAGAAAGCCGTGAGCGAGTTGGAAAACATCTCCGAGTGTAGATCGTTTGGTAAGGCATAATAAAATTTCATTCTAAATAACTAAGTCATAATCTAATCCGAAGATTTCGCTTGCATGCACAAATCGGGACCAAAGAAGGAGAAACGACGAACTAGGACGAGATTCGAGGATCCCGGAAGCCACGTCACCGAATTCCAGAGCCGTAGACCACATTTCTAAGTAAGTTAACTCTTACTACGGTTTTGGTGGCTAAAATCAACACGAACATAAGATCTAACGAAAAACTTAATAAAATCTGTCAACAAGAGATTTACACGTGCACAACATTTTTGGATGAATATTTCGGACCCTTAAAAGTCTTCAAACGAGAAAAATTAAAATGAAGAATTGTTCCTAAGACATAGATCTACCTTTTGTAAAAATTCATAAATTTTCGTTAAGATTTGATACCCGAAAACTGCCTCGAACGAACCTGCTTAAAAGTCAAACCTTGAAATGGTGACAGATTCATAATTCGATCTTGTTGATGATTTTGACATTGGATTTAGGCCAAATTATATATTGTATTAAACATAAGAATTGTAGAAATATAAGTCTAAAATCCCACTGTAAAAGTTTAGAATTTTTCGTCCAGATTTGAACCTCTGAATCTGAACCGAAAGAACCTGCATTTTCGGCTTTCATAAAAAGCTGACAGAATTGGTTTTTGAATTTGATCCAATTTTTCGTAACTAATCCTACTGGAATTAGACTTTGATTTCTAAACAAAAGTTTTAGATTAATGTGTTAGGAAGTAGCCTGTAAAATTTCATAAGATTTGGATCTCGTTTGATAAGTCAAATACTGAATTTTTAAACACTGCCATGTTCTGAATTGTGACAGCATGTACCCCTTGTGGAAATCAAACTTTTGACTCGTTTCCTTACCTCGGATTGAAAAAGTTAAAACACAAAACTTGTTTGTTACAGTGTTTTCAAGCTACTGTAGAAATTTCAGATTTATATTCCTTGAAATGAATTTTTGAACGAAAAAGGCACGAACAGCGACAATATAGAAATCATACCTTGTGAAATTTGCGAAACTTGTTCTTACCTTGCGGGTTCAATTCCCCAGGATGTGTGTACTTACCTTGCGGGTTCGACTCCCCAAGGCGTCTGTTTCCCTGCGGTTTCAATTCCCCAGGATGTCTGTCCTTACCTTGCGGGTTCGATTCCCCAAGGCGTATATTTCTTGCGAGTTCAATTCCCCAGGATGTGTGTTGATTCCTGCGGGTTCAATTCCCTAGGATGTGTGTTAATTCCTATGGGTTCGATTCCCTAGGATGCGTTTAAATTCTTGCAGGTTCGATTCCCAAGAACAAATTATACTAGGTCATATTGAACAATAGTGAAAGAATGAAATCTTGAAATACCTAATTTTGAAGTAACGGAAAATTAAAAGATTAGAAATTAGTTTTTTTTTTATATTTAATTTAGCTTTTAAATTATGTCCTTTATTTATTTATTTGCGAAGTTATATTTATGATCGTTTATAATCCCTGTTTTAGATTATGCAATTAAATTGTAAGTTGAATTAATTTGGATAGTGTCTACCATTTTGCTTAAGGTCACTCAATTCTCTTTTCATAAATTAATTAAAGGCTTTAAAACCCCATCATTGTATGTCGGGGTTAACTTACTCAGCATGTTTATGCTGACAAAAAACCGTTGTTTCCTTTTTCTTACAGAGTATGAAGAATATGCATCATCATATGCATGCATGAGATTATTTGGGAAACACTATTTGTTTATTTTCGTTTAGCTACATGACTTGCATAACGGGCCTGTTTTGGCCGTGTTGGCCCAATTTAAATTCCGCTGCATTATATATATGTAAATATTACATTTCGCTGCAACTTAGATAATAATATTTTCAAATTATATTACAATGGGCTGTTTGAAATGTTTTAAATATTGCAATACCATAGCCTTGCATCTCTCTAGCAAGCTCGAAGAAGTCGTGTCTTGCTAGGGAGGTGTGGCGGTGACATCCCAACCTAGGTTATCAAAACCGGGGTGTTGCAAGTTAGTATCAGAGCCCGGAATATTTTTTAAACTATTATTTTTTTAGTATTATTTCTAAATCTATTATTTTCAAACTATTAATATATTTTAAAGAAGCCCAAGTAATTGTTTATAGCCCAAATATTTTTAAACCCAAAATTTTTTAAGCTCAAATATTTTTCTTAGCCCAATAATTTACATCCTCCGTTTTCAAATGTTTACTACATTTGGTTTTAGGGTACTATTCACACATGCACTTTGTTTTGAAGTTTTATCATAGTTATACACGTTAAAATATAGTCAAGAGGGATCTTGTTAGATTCATCTCGTCGTGTAGTTTTTAAATATCGAACTTTTAGAATTTTTATATATACCGAACTTGAGTTATTATTGATTCAAAATGTGCATTGGACTACGTGCACAATGGGTCCGTAAGAAATATTTGAGAACGGAGGAAGATATACTTACTACTTTGGGCCCAACTTTTAAAGCCCAATACTTATACTTTAAATAGAGCCTAAATATTATTTATTTTGGCCCAATATATAGGCCCAAGACTTTTAACTACGATAATTATCTTTAAAATTTTAAAATATTACCTTCATGGAATAAACTTATTTTTAAACCCATGGAAGATAGATATAAATAAAATATACATTAGCTTCGGGGGGAATTGCATCACATGCATACATACGTGAATACTTGCGCTTGCTAAAGACTAATTTTGCCTTAGTCCTAGATCTTGATCACTTACACTCAGCGTGCCCACATCTATTATATGCCTTTACCGATCTATCTTTCAAATTTTCCTGACTTCTAACGTTCCCTAGATTAGAAACTCATTTTCGCGTGCTTAATAACAGAAAATGGCACCTAGAAGAAAACCGAGGAAGGTAACGACACTGATGCTGACCTCCCCAACGTGCCCAACAACAATGGGACTCATCAGAACCTAGGAGAACGAGTGCCTCATGTGCCCAACAATATGGAAGAATGTTTAAAAACTGTAGAGGAAGTTCTTGTAGCATTAGGAAATGCTGAGGTGCATAGGGCACAAGCAGCAGTACCTCCGCCAGTAGCTCGAATCAACTACCTAGAGTTAGTGAATCCTTATTAACCACCACACTATGATGGGCAAGAGGATCCTGCCAAACTAGAGGGGTGGATCCGTACCTTCGATAAACTTCTGAACGCTATCAAATGCCTTGATGAGGAGAAGATACGTGTAGCGACCTACTACTTAGGAGGCGAAGCCGATGAGTGGTGGCAAAACCTTCAAACGAATTCAGAGGAAGACGAAGAAGCCTACACATGGGAAGAACTTAAGGAAGCCTTGAGAGAAAGATTCTACCCACTGAGCACCAAGACTGCGAAGTACGAGTAATTCATCAACCTAAAACAAGGTGAACAAACAGTGCAAGAGTACTACACCAAATTCAAGGAGCTAGTACGATTTGCTACGAGGCTAGTACCAACCGACTCTGACAAGGATCAGAAATTCGAGATGGGTCTGAACCTTAGTATCCGGGAGATACTTGCAGTAGGACAATTCACGAACCTGCAAACGATATATGATCGCACTGTAGCGATTGCTCGAGTCCAGCAACTAAAGCGTAAGGAAAATGGTGAGTCGAGCAAGGACTCTCAAGGGCCTGAGAAGAGGGATCGGAAAGAAAACAATAACAACTTTAGGAAAGGCAATGGATCTCGTAGGGAGGATAAAGGTCTCGATAATGGGAGAAATGGCACGTCGTATAGTCATACCACGTTGCCGCAGTGCCACAAAGCCCATCTCGTGCGCGAATGCCCAAGGCGCGTAACTTGTTATAGATGTGGTGGGGAAGACCACATGATTAGAGAATGCAATATTCATGAGGAGATGATTGAGAAAAGGCTAGATTTGGTGAACCCTCAGCAAAGAAATCAAGGAAGGACTGTAGAACAACTGAACGACGTCGATCAAGCTGACTTGCCAGTTCAGTGAGAAATGATCATATACAACGTTACATGACCCTGTTCCAAAATGGTCCAACCATAGTTATGGGGACATAACTGTAAGTTTAAGGAGAGGGGGATGTAACAATGTGTATTCCAATAAAAAATAAACAAATTCAAACTGTTTTGAACTACGTTATGGCTTGATCCCTTCACAGGGTACGTATGCAGCTTGGAAATTTTAATTCTGAGTTCAGGCACAATATAAAAATAAAGAAAAAACCAATATAAACAAAATGACCATAGTTCTTAGCTCGAGAGAAGATAAAAACGCAACTTCGAGGGCGAAGTTGATTCTTAAGGAGGGTAGACTGTAATACCCGCGAAATCAGGAGCGCAACTTCGGGGAGGAAGTTGATTCTTAAGGAGGGTAGACTGTAATACCCAAGAATTTTGTAACATAAATAAATAAATACAATAAATAAAATAAAAAAAATAATTGAAAGATAAAATGAGAAATGGAATTTAATCCCAAAAGGAATTAAAGTTCCAAGAGCCCGTGAAGTTAAAGACAACTTAATTAAATAAATTGTTCCAAGAAAACCAAATACGAATGGACTCAATAATTTGAACCCGAAATTAAATTGAGATCCGAATAAAATTAAGATAGGAATTTGGAGCCCAAGAATAGCCCGAAAATCGAAGCCCAAGAACATAGAAGGATAGAGGTCCGAAAGAGAGGAGAAAAAACCCGACGGATCGCACGACCCGGCCCAAACCGCAGCCCAGCCGGGGGCCGCGCGGTCTGGACCGTTACCACACCGTCACCGCGCCAAATTGGCTGTTGCGGCCTTCGCGAGATTTTCTGATATGTGGATGATTCTGAACTTCCTAGAGCCTACACAAAAACCCTCTTTGTCAGCCCCGTACGCTTTTCAAAACACTTCACAACTTCCACCTTTATTCGAACACACGAAAAACACCAAACCCGAAGCTTAGGAGCAAGATTTGACAAAGGAGAAAGCCTTGAGCGAGTTGGAAAACATCTCCGAGTGTAGATCGGTTGGTAAGGCATAATAAAATTTCATTCTAAATAACTAAGTCATAATCTAATCTGAAGATTTCGCTTGCGTGCACAAATCGGGACCAAAGAAGGAGAGACGACAAACTAGGACGAGATTCGAGGATCCCGGAAGCCACGTCACCGAATTCCAGAGCCGTAGACCACATTTCCAAGTAATTTAACTCTTACTACGGTTTTGGTAGCTAAAATCAACCCGAACATAAGATCTAACGAAAAACTTAATAAAATCTGTCAACAAGAGATTTACACGTGCGCAACATTTTTGGATGAATTTTTCAGTCCCTTAAAAGTCTTCAAACGCGAAAACTTAAAATAAGAATTGTTCCTAAGACATAGATCTACCTTTTGTAAAAATTCATAAATTTTCATTAAGATTTGATACCCGAAAACTGCCTCGAACGAACCTGCTTAAAAGTCAAACCTTGAAATGGTGACAGATTCATAATTCGATCTTGTTGATGATTTTGACATTGGATTTAGGCCGAATTAGATATTGTATTAAACATAAAAATTGTAGAATTATAAGTCTGGAATACAACCGTAAAATTTTAGATTTTTTCGTCAAGATTTGAACCTCCGAATCTGAACCGAAAAAACCTGCATTTTCGGCTTTCATAAAAAGCTGACAGAATTGATTTTTGAATTTGATCCAATTTGTCGTAACTAATCCGTATGGAATTAGACTTTAATTTCTAAACAAAAGTTGTAGATTAATGTGTTAGGAAGTAGCCTGTAAAATTTCATAAGATTTGGATCTCGTTTGATAAGTCAAATACCGAATTTTTAAACACTGCCATGTTCTAAATTGTGACAGCATGTACCCCTTGTGGAAATCAAACTTTTGACTCGTTTTCTTACCTCGGATTGAAAAAGTTAAAACAAGAAACTTGTTCGTTACAGTGTTTTCAAGCTACTGTAGAAATTTCTGATTTATCTACCTTGAAATGAATTTTTGAACGAAAAAGGCGCGAACAACGACAATATAGAAATCATACCTTGTGAAATTTGCGAAACTTGTTCTTACCTTGCGGGTTCAATTCCCCAGGGTGTGTGTACTTACCTTGCGGGTTTGATTCCCCAAGGCGTCTGTTTCCCTGCGAGTTCAATTCCCCAGGATGTTTGTCCTTACCTTGCGGGTTCAATTCCCCAGGGTGTATGTTCTTACCTTGCGGGTTCGATTCCCCAAGACGTATATTTCCTGCGGGTTCAATTCCCCAGGATGTGTGTTGATTCATGCGGGTTCGATTCCCCAGGATGTGTGTTAAGTCTTATGGGTTCAATTCCCTAGGATGCATTTAAATTTTTGCGGGTTCGATTCCCCAAGAACAAATTATACTAGGTCATATTGAACAATAGTGAAAGAATGAAATCTTGAAATACCTAATCTTGAAGTAACGGGAAATTAAAAGATTAGAAATTAGTTTTTTATTTAATTTAGATTTTAAATTATGTCCTTTATTTATTTATTTGCGAAGTTATATTTATGATCGTTTAGAATTCCTGTTTTAGATTATGCAATTAAATTGAAAGTTGAATTAATTTGGATAGTGTAATACCCGAGAATTTTAATACATAAAATAAATAAATAAATAAAACAATAACAATAAACAAATAAATAAATAAATAAACATAATACATAGATAAGGAAATGGGAAATGGAATTTAATTTCCAATACCCGTAAAGCCAAAGGATGATTTAATCAAATATCGGGTTCCCGTGAACCCGACACCAATGAACTCGAGAATTCGAGGCCGATATTAAATTTAGACCCGAGTAAAAATTATGATAGGAAATAGGAGCCCGAAAATATCCCGGAAATCGAAATCCGGGAACATAGAGGGATAGAAGTCCGAAAGAGAGGAGGAAATGCTCGACGGATCGTACGACCCGCCCGGACCGAAGTCCAGGCATGGACCGCGCGGTGGCTGCGCGGGGTTTACATACACGGCGCGCCAACCCCGCGCCAGTTGGCTGTAACAAGCCATGCTGATTTTCTTGCCCGAACCCGGATTTTCCGACTTCGGTTGCTCACCTTACGGCTCAAGACTCATTAGGGCAGACCTTGGACGTCCCCTAGGTCCTCTACATCTATAAATAACTCTCGTAGTCAACCCCAAACACTTTTCAAACCCTACGAAATCTCTCTACACACAAAACCCTAATTCCGGAGTCGTCGAAGGCACGAAACCAAGGCGAGGGCAGTCGTTGACGAAAATTGGAAGACCTCCAATGTTGTGGTAAGTTCTGATCCGATCCTTGTTCCATATGCGATTCGAAAACGAGTCCTAACGCTTTCCTTTTCTTTTCTACACCTCGAACCGGATCTAGAACGAAGAACCCGACGAACCGAGGAGATAAACGGTGGACTGGATGCCACGCCTCCGAATCGACGAACCCGGACGACCACAAATCAGTAAGTTAATCTTACTATGGTTTTGGGCGAATAAAACACACCTAACCTAACGATCTAATTAAGAAACCTAAAATCTGTCAACACGAGGAAAACCCCCGGCGCAACATTCTTGCACAATTTTTCCGAACCCTTAAACCTGTTCAAACGGGAAAACTTAAAACATGAAAAATGTTCCTAAGGCATAGATCTATTTCCTGAAAAAATTTCATAAATTTTCATTAAGTTTTGATATCTGAAATAGAACCCAACCCGAACTGTTCTAAATTTAGATCTTGAAATCTTGACAGAACTTTAGTCCGATTCTGTAGACATTTTTGACAATAGCTCTAGACTGATTCAGAACTTTAGTCGAACATGAAACTTGTAGATATATGTCTTAAGTATCTCCCTGTAAAATTTCATCAAATGTGGAGTTAGTTTGCTATGGTAGATCTCGAAATTTTGAAACTGCTGTGTAGAAAATTCGGACAGATTATCATCGTGTTAAAAATTAATGTTTTTCTCTTATTTCCGTATCTCGGATCGAAAAACTTAATACACGAAATTGTTAATCTCTGTGTTCTCAAGTCACGGGTCAAATTTCAGAATTTTTGGACTTAAAACCGATTTTTAATTAATTTTGGAGTAAACAGTGGTTTTGAACAAGTCAAATCTTGAAATCTTGTCGAAACGGTGAAATTAGCCTTTAAGGTTTAAACGAATAGAAAAATCTTTTGAAATAAATACATGAAATCAGAATTTAGGAAAATCCCCTTACAAACTTTATCAATTAAAATTAGGGGGTGAGTGCTCTGCAGGGTGCCCTCCTAACATTCACTTCGTGCCTTTATTGACGATGGTGACCCTACGCGAAATTTGAGATACATTGCCAAAACGGCATGAGATATATGGCCTACACTCTCGTGAATATCCACATGGGTTTCCCGAGGCTCCGGAGTAGTACTGGGTATGGCAGATACGGTTGCGGCCGCCGGGCTACCGGCTAAACTTGACGAGACTGCGACGCAATCGTGAAATACTGGAAATACTAAATCTTGGGCGTAATGGGGATAGTTCAAATGTTTATTTATTGTCCATTTAAATTGTTAAATGCTTTATTTAAATTATTTATGGCCTTTATTTGAATTATGCTAAATATGGTATTAATTAGAGCCATGAACTAGTTATGCAAGTTGTATTGTTAATTGAATTAAATTGTTTATGAATTAATATCATGCTTTTATTTAAGTATTAAATTAATGGCTTTGAAACCCCACGATCATGTATGTATTAACTTACTCAGCAAGTTGTGCTGACCAAACCATTTCCTTCCTTTTTCTTACAGAGTATGTTGAATGAGCATGAGCACGTACATGAATGAGATTTTGGGAAAACATTACTTACTTTAAATTCTTGCATTAGACGTTAGTATAAACGGGCCTGTTTAACCCGTGGTTTGGCCATGTTGGCTCTATTTATATTTTCCGCTGCAATATTGATACTCAGATATTATTTTTCCGCTGCATTATGATATTATTTTCGAACTTATATTGTATGGGCTATTTTTAGATGTTTTAAATATTTTAAATACTGCAATACCTAGCCTTGCATCTCTTTAGTAAGCTCGGAGAAACCATGTCTTGCTAGGGACATGTGGCGGTGACATCCCGACCCGGGTGACCAAAAACCGGGGTGTTACATGTTGGTATCAAAGCCCGGATATTTTAAAATTATTTTTAAACTATTAGATTATTATTATTTTTAAACTACTATCATTAATATTATTATTTTTAAGTGTGCACTAGCATTTTGACTATCATTTTAAATTCTAAAGTATTATTCCCATGGAGTAAATTTTTATTTTTAAAACCCATGTAAATTAGAAAAATAATATATATACAGTGCATGAATTATTTTTTCAGGGAATCATCATTTGCATATGCATACTGCATTGTCTTTATTTAGAGAACTTAGAATCTTGGCGAATTTTTTTTCGGAGAAAGGGAGGGCCGAAGCCGGTTTTATATCATCAAAAACAAGGCAAGGAAAAGCAAGCCGAAGCAAAAAACAAAGCAAGCAAAAGTGAAGCCCAAAAGGCAGGCCACAGCAGGCCAATGAAAAAACTGGCCCAGAAACAAGTCCAAGGCCACCAAAAAACCCCATGGCCCAAAGGCCAGGCCAGGAAAGGTAAAAGAAAAAGGGTGGGAAAACACAACCCAATTACCGCAAATATTCAGACGACAAAGACCTACAACTCAAAAGCGGCGGGATGCTCTACTCAACACCAGAACAGCGGAAGGACTCTAATCTCCGATCGATCCAAGGTCCTCCAGGAATTTGTGTTTGTGAACACAACACCGTCATCGATTGGGCGGTCACAGCCCCAAACCTTGTCGCAGTGCAAGCCTGGACACCGAATCACAGGAGAACAAGCTCCAAACTGCCGCACCCTGCTCCGGCTACTCAAGGCGGTACACTGGACGCTCGACCCCTTGACTCCTTTGTCGATTGGTCTAACGGGAAAGGGTTGTCATCCGGTGGCCTACCCCGAGCGCCACCTATTCCTTTAACCCTTTTGCTGGCGTGGGTGGACGGATCTACCACTCTGACGACTGTGTGATGCCCCGGGGGGAGTGAAGAAGGGATTTTTTGTGCCCAAGCACCAGAAGCTTGACGGATCAGGAAGGAGAGTGCTCGGAAGCATTAGGACTAACTGGTGAGCGGCTGCGGGAAGTTCGTAGACGAGGACTGCCACTACGATGAGGACACGCAGGATCTGTGGGGGGAGTAGAAAGGATGTGCGGTTGCTGTGGAATACTATCAAAATCTGGTGGAGCCGAAGACGAAGAGGTATGAATATTATGCGGTTGCTGAGGGAGATCCTTCATTGGGGAAAATGATGTATCCTTTGTTAAAGACTGTGAATGGTGGGATTGGTTCCGGGGAGGTCTGGAATTGAACATATTGGGGGACTGAGTGCCTGTGGACTGGTTAGGAGCCTGTTCTGGGATAGAGAGAGGATTAGGATTGACTTCCACTATGTCTTGATCCTCCATCAAGATGTCGAATCGATTCCGGTTTGAGACATTAGATGACAAGCCATTTGCCGGTGATTGCTGGGGACGGCGTCTGGACTGGACTAGCATCCAAGGGCCGTAGCCCGCTTGATCTTGAGTGTCAGTCTTCTTGTTTTGTTCGGCATTTGGGTGATTGGCCGGATTGGCCGGATTAGGGATTGGAGCAGGACGATCAGGGCAAGAAGATTGGACGTGACCATATTTCCCGCAGCCGAAACAGACCTGTTTGATGTTCTCATATTCCAGATTAATAATCTCATCTTCTAGAATCACTTGTGGAGTAAGCGGTTTGTCTAGTTCAACCTTGACGGCTAATCGAGCATATCTACCCCGGGAGTTGTCGTTGGTGCTGAAATCGATGCTAATCACTTGCCCAACTGATTCACAAACGCGAAGAAGGTACTGCCGATTGAATAGAAACACTGGAATTCTGGGAATTCTCACCCACACGACCATCGTCTTAACTTCGTTCTTGACTGGATTGAATTTCTCCTCCCACGCTTGGACGTGCAAGTAGTTACCGGCGACCATCCAAGGAAGCCCGTTAAGGCATGCAGTGCATCGGCCTCTTTTAGAAACCTCAATATGAAATATCCGTTGTCGACGTCGATCAACGGTAGTGGGGCAGAATTCGGCCATAATCGATCAAGACGGGCTTTCAAGACCCGATAGGGTACATTCCTGCCTATTACCTTGAGGACGACGGCGTATCTCCACGGTCGTAAAAGCGATTCCTTGAAAGCCTTGGACAGTTGGAAACGTGGAATTCCATTAACCACGGATTGAATGATATCATCCGGATCCCCAAAATCTTCGTTGGTGATGTCTTCCGTCGGTACATGGATGAAACCAGCCCCACGACGTGCGGCCGCACTATAAGATGGTTTCTGTCTCTTGTTTGATCTTGTTTCCATCGGATCCGGTGGCTCACCGCCATGATCCTCCATTTCCAAATCACTCATGATGCCGTCTCGGAGAGAAAGTCTTGGAGGATTCTTGATAATCTAGCGGTTTTAGTTTTTATCTTCGAATCTTGGCGAATTTTAACTTAGAATCTCGGCGAATATTAACTTAGATCTTTTCCTTGCGCTAGATGGCTAGTCAAGACATGATGAACTTGATGATCAAAATGATGAACGCTCACTTCGACTCCCAACAAACCATAGAACAAATGAAATATCGTAAGGCATTCCACTGTCTAAAAATCATTCCATCGGGAATACTTGGGACCCGGATAGCAGAAGTTTGCCGTCCGGATAACCCCAATTATTTCTGGCAATCTCTTTAGCCATTTTCTTCATATCTCTGGCTAATTCATCTATGTGTATCAAATTCTGTCTAACTCCACTATATATTTTGGGGTAATTTATTTTACTTCTCATATACATGTATGCATGATATTATTATGTAGATATTGTGGTCTATAATATTTTGGAGATCCTTCTCCTTGGACATAGAAGTCTTGATTTAAATCAGATGCTGCATAATAAATTTCCACAAAAATCACTTTATAAAATCCGGATCTGGGATAAATTCGACAGTTATGACTAACTCATATTCTACTGGGGGTTGATTTTGAGAACTTAGTAGCAGAGTCAGCGATTAAGTTTCACCTAGACTGAAAGGATCTGTGTTTTAATTGAGAGTTTAGTACCTGTTTAGGGAATGATTTTCAAATATCTATTTGTTTCTCAAAATTACTGTGTGTTGGAAATCTTGTATTAAGTGTTGCATCGAATCAGTGTCCGCTTGGATTCGGATAAGATGTGATAAATAATATTGGAGGAACAACATATAGGCCTTGGTTAATTTCTAAGGTAGGTTTGAGTATTCTTTCAACTGCTATCTTCTCCCGCCAAAGCCTAAAATTGAGTTTTGAGTGAGTGCATTCGGAACAGATCTTCATAGGTCTGTTCCACTCATGTTTGTATCTCATAACTAACCGGATGTTATAAGCCTTGTGGCTTACTGATATTTGGGAAGTTCTAAATCTGTATCTGGTCACCAAGACTAGGGGCTCTTTTATACTAACGGAATGTGATGATCTTTTAAGACTTCCGAGTGATAGGTTTTAAATGCTTTCTTTACTGCTTTCATTATCGCTTTCTTTAAAATGCTTTCATAGAGGTCACTCGGAAGAATTAGAGGTTGGCCGCCGGTTGTAAGGTTTAAGAGTTATGGATTAGTTCGGGATTAGATTTAGACCTTGGGTGTGACAAGGGGGATGATAGGAGTACTTGGTATATCAACTAATGATATGTTAGGTGTTGCTTATCCACCATGGAGGAATAACATACCTCGAGAGGGGCAGTTATTAATCCGTGGTATCTTAGAGGTTGAGAGCTTAAGGCATGTAAATCCTTGCTGTAAGTACCTGTCTGTTAAAGGGAACATGGTATAGGAAGCATGAGAGTTAGCTAACTGAAAGGATTATCCCAAGCGAAGATCTGTGTACAAAAATGGATGTTTAATTGTGTTTCATCTGAATCTTGTCCAATCTTTATTATTTTCTCCCTGTCCCTTCTGTCATATTTTAAATATGCTTTTGTAGAATAATTTTACTTGCTTTCTTAGCATAATTCTTATTGCTTTCTTAGAATAGAATTTAATTGCTTTTTAGACTAAATTTATCATGCTTTGTAGAATAATATTTTACTGCTTTCATAATCTAGTTTAAATTATTGTCAAGTAGTTGTTAAAAACCAATGCAAAACTTGAATCGAGTAACCGAGTGGAAAATCTTAGTAAACGAAGTGGGCCCTGCTTCTATCGCACATCCTCCAGTGAATGATCCGGTCTTACTATAAATTACTGCAATTTTTGACACCGTGCGCTTTCGGGGGCACGGTTTCTTAACACGAGTAATAAAAACGTGACAACCTATAATATATCCCTAATCCCAACTCCATCTTCATAAATTGGTTTCATTAAATAAAATTGAAAACCAGGATTATTATGTTTCAGAAAATACTCATGTAGTGGGAACTTGTCAATAGTTTCATGGCAAGGATCTTCAAGGCAGGATTATTTATGAAAAGTTTCATGGCGCCGTTGCCGGGGACCTTCAGTTTGGCAGACAGATGTAATAAATGATACTATATTAAGTATTGAGCATTGATGTCTGTCAAGATTGAACTGTCTATCCCGGCTGCACCATGAAATTTGTCAAAAGTTTCATGCCGGGGAGGTCCACAGCGCCGTTTGAAATCAAGGTATCCCACATGAGTAATTAAAAGTGAAATATATCCTTAAACCCCTTTCCCACGAATCATAACTCTTTTCTTTTAATAAATTTAACTTGGGATATTTTAGAAAAATACTCGTGTAGGAAATTGTCAAAAGTTTCATACATGCATGGGATTTTTGGGGAACTTTATTTTCAAATTCGTGCATTAGACTATAGTATAAACGGGCCTGTTTAACCCGTATTTTGGCCATGTTGGCCCTATTTACATTTTCCGCCGCAATACTTATACTTAGATATTATTTTCCGCTGCATATGATTTATTTTCGAACTTATATTGTATGGGTTGTTTTTAGATGTTTTAAATATTTTAAATTCTGCAATACCTAGCCTTGCATCTCTTCAGCAAGCCCGGAGAAACCGTGTCTTGCTAGAGAGATGTGGCGGTGACATCCCGACCTGGGTGACAAAAAACCGGGGTGTTACATATTTAAAAACTACAAGATGAGACGAATCCAACAAGATCTTACTTAGCTATATTTTTTCTTGTATAACTATAACAAAAATATAAGTCAAAGTGCTACAATGAACAGTAAAAAAAGTCAAAACGTCACATTTATTTGGAAACGGAAGGAGTACATTTTACATAATTTTTCATTATACATACTTCAAGATATTAACGCTTGAAAAAGTGCATTGGATTGTGTGCAGAAGTCCAACAAAACAAGTTAAATGGGACAAGAGGATTATTTACTTTATTGAAGCATGCATAATATTGTAGAACTAGTTCATCTGTATCTATATATAATAAATTCTGAATATTTTTTTTATTTATACAGACTGTATTGCCCTTATTGGAATATATGTTATGTATATTATATATCTTCCGTTAGAATATCTCTTATATTTTGTTCAATACCTATTTGGTATGTATATAATTGTATTTATGATAATTACCTTAGATTGAGAATTGTGATGGATACGTTCCATGTGTATATATATATGCTTTCGTGTAATCTTTTTGGATATATGAAAGCAGAATCATTCCCACATCTTAATTCCTCTTTATCAAATTTTATCATGGTATCAGAGCGGATTAAGATCTTGGATTTTTAAAGTTTCCGCAAACACTTCTTGTTTTGTTTCTCAAACTCATCAATGGCGAATGACGGTAGCAGTGGTAAAACTGCAGCCACCATTGATGTCATGTCTCCCTATTATATTGGTTCATCTGATAATCCGAGTCAGTTGTTTGTTACTGATCTTCTTAGTGATGGAAACTATGGAGATTGGTCCGAAGAGATGAGCAATTGTCTTTTTGCAAAAAATAAATATGGATTCATCGATGGATCCTTACCCATTCCTGCGGAGGGTTCACCAGAGCTTCACTTGGGGAAACGTTGCAACGCTATGGTCAAGGCATGGGTGGTGGTGGCAATGGACAAAGAAATCCGGAATAGTGTGAAGCACACGAAAACAACGCGCGAGATATGGGAAGATCTCAAGGAGAGATTTGGAAAAGAAAGTGCCCCAAAGGCATATGAACTCAAGAGGAATCTCACCCTTACACGCCAAGATAAGATTTCGGTCTCGGCATATTATACAAAACTAAAAGAAATTTGGGATGACATTGATTCAGTTTCTCCGGTCCCTAAGTGCACATGTGGCAAATGCACTTGCAATGTATCCAAACTAATCATTGAAAAGGTGGAGAATGACGGATATATGAGTTCCTGATGGGCTTGGATGATACTTTCAACACTATCAAGACATAAATCCTGAGCACAAAGCCAATTCCAAGCCTTGGAATGGCATATCATCTAGTATAATTTAAAAATAATACATCGAAGTTGCAGCGGAAAATAATAATTACATATGTATAATGCAGCGGAATTTAAATATAGCCAACACGGCCAGAATACGGGTTAAACATGCCCGTTCATGCAAGATCTAGTCTAATACAATAATTCAAGATAATATATCTTCCCAAAATTCCCATGTATGCATATGACGATGCATAATTCTCAACTCTGAAAGAAAAAGGAAAAATATGGTTTGGTCAGCAAAACTTGCTGAGTAAGTTAACACGTACATGACCATGAGGTTTCAAAGCCTTTAATTAAATTTAAAGGAAACATGTGCATAATGTAATCTACTCATTTAATAATAATTTAATCGCATAATTTAAAAGTCATGGATTCCATACGATCTTAAATATAGCTTGCAAGGTAATTAAATAAATTGCCATAAATAAAAAAGCACAATTTAATACAGATTTAATTTGGAATTCTCGCAAACTTCTCGTTTCATATCTTTTAGAGATCACCATCGCTAGGGCTCTTATGTCCGCCAGCCTTACGCCTGGGCTCTTATGTCCACAAGTATCATGGTCGATCTTTTAATTAGAGTTAATCCGTCCGCTAGCCATACGATCAGTGTTTCGCTAGGGCTCTTACGTCAACCTAGACATACACTTGAGCTCTTATGTCCCAAGCCGCAGAGAACATTGACAGTATCTAGCTTAGTCATAACCCGCAATATTTTAACCTTCTCGTTTCGTGTATCTTATTTCAAAGAATTTCTACTCGTTTCAACCTTAAAGGCTAATTTCACCGTTTCAACAAGATTTCAAGATTTGACTCGGTCAACCACAGTTTACTCTAAAATTTATTAAAAATCGATTTTAATTCCAAAAATTCTGAAATTTTACCACTAACTCAGAAACATCGAGATGAACAAATTTTGTGTTTTAACTTTTTCAATCCGAGATACCGAAATAGGTCAAAAACGTCAATTTTCGTCCTATCATAAATCTGTCCGAATTTCGTGTACAACAATTCAAGATTATCAAGATCTATCATAGCAAATCAACTCCAAACTTAATGAAATTTTACAGAGACCTTTTTAAGACATTTATCTATAACTTTCATGTTCGGCTAAAGATCTAAATCGGTTTAGATCTAATGTCAAAAACGTCATCAAGATTGGACCTAAGTTCTGTCAAGAAATTCAAGATCCAAGTTTCAGCAGTTCGGTTTCGGGTAGATTTCGGATATCAAAACGTCTCTAAAAATTCTAAAAATTTTACAGTAGATAGATCTAAGCGTTAGGAACGTTTTTCGTGCTTAAGTTTTTCCGTTTGAAGACGTTTAGAGGTTCGTAAAAATTAGACAAAACTGTTGCGCCGGTAGAAAATGTATGTTGACAAATTTACGAAAAAATTGATGAAGCTTTTAGTTTTACGTGTTTTAATTACTCCCAAAACCATGTAAGTGTTAACTTGCTGATTCGTAGATGTCCGGGATCGTCTATTTCGAAGGCGTGGCTTCCAGTCCACCGTTTATCTCCTTGATTCGTCGGGTTCTTCGTTCTCGATCCGGATCGGGGGTTTAGAATAGAAAAAGGATCGAATTAGGATTCGTTTTCGAGTCAAGAATGGAAAGAGGAATAGATCGGATCTTACCAAGATGATAGAAGACCCCAAATTCGTCCAAGACAGTCCCTCCTCTCCGTGTTGTGCCTCCGACGACTCCGGAATTAGAGTTTTATGTGTAGAGAGATTTCGTAGGGTTTTGTAAAACGTTTGGGGCTGATTAGGATGGTTATTTATAGATGGAAAGGACCTAAAGGTCGTCCAAAGGCAGCCCTAGGATGTAACACCCGAGAAATTTAATTCACATTCAGAGGAATGGAATTAATTTCTTGTGAAAGACGTTTATCCTTAAGGAAAGTAGATGGAGATACCCCAACATTAAATTGAGCCCAAAAGAAAGTGAGGGCGCAACTTCGGGGACGAAGTTGATTCTTAAGGGGGGTAGACTGTAATACCCGGGATTTTTATCGGCGTCCAAAGGAATAAAATTTATTTCTTAATCAAATCAAGGTTGAAATATCTCCGAGAAGAAGAAAATAATTTATCACAATAAATTATTGCTCGGAAATGAAACGCCGATAGATTCAAAAATTCAAAATGGAATAAAGGAGGGAAAGGAAGCCCGAAGACATTCCATGAAATCGAGTCAAAAGAATTGAAACTAAATTCAAGAAAGAAAAGAATTTTAATTCCAGGAACCCGTGAAGTTGGAAATAAATTAATTAGATAAATTGTTGCACGGGAGTCAAAAGACGACGAATTAGAAGCCGACGAATCCAAATGCAACGGACTCAAGATTTCAAGTACGGGATTAACTCGAGACGAGATTGATTTAAGATAAGAATTTATAATCCGAGAATGACCCGAAAAATCGAGCCCGAAAACGTAGGAGCACAGAAGTCCGAAAGAGAGGAGAAAAGGCCCGATCGGATCGCACGGACCCGCCCGGACCGAGGTCCAGGCGGAGGCCGCGCGCTGGCCGCGCGGTCTTTGGCCTAGGTGCGCGCCAAGGGCGCGTGACACCCCCAGAATTCGGCAACAACGCGTCCCGACGATTTTCTTGCCATATTTTCTACCCCCGACGATGGAAACTCAATCCCGGGCTATGGAAGGATATAGGGGACGACCATAGACTGCTCCCTAACCCTAAATTCGAAAATTACAACCCTAGAGCAGCCTCTTCTCCTCACATTCTCTCCAACTCCTCCCAAAGTCGAAACCTCTCCGAACTCACTTTCCGGCAAGAATTCCGGCGACGGCAAGGCGAAAGGAACCAAGCCCTGCCCTCTAGACTCTTGGTAAGCTATTGTACAAAGTTTCAATTCGTCCATAAGTCTCAGAAACTCGAATTCTAACACTATTTCCTTACTACGATTCTCCGTCGGAAAACGAACAAAAAGAGATCGGAGAAGTTGGCCGTTCGTCGTGACCCTAGGACGTCCGGAAACCCAATCCAGCGACCCTATCATCATCCTAAGTAAGTTAAAACCTTACTCACAAATTTTCGTGGTTGTTTGTTGTTTAAATCTCGAGATATAGGCTTGTAACAAAAATCGGTTTTCAAAAACCCTATTTTCGTCCAATTTTAAAGACTCGCCAAAAACTCGACCTTCGGGAATTCAAACCGAAAACTTTTCAACATAAAAGTTATTCCTAACACCTTTATCTATCTTGTGTCCAAATTTCAGCCGTTGACATTAAGTTTTGCTATCCCAATTTTCACCATGAACTTTCTGTATCGAACCGAACAATTTAAATCTGTGACAGATTCCTTCATTCAACTTGATGCATGTTTTTCACCCATTTTTCGAATGATTTAACTTTGCATTCCTAAACAAAAGTTGTAGATAATTGTGTCTAGATTATGCCTATAAAATTTCACGGATTTTGGTGTTCATTTGATATGTCAAACGGCCAAGTTTTTAGAACTGTTTTGAATTCGTTTTAAGGGCCATGAGTATGCAGTGAGTTGCACTCGATTTTTGAGTACCAAGAATTCATTATTTCCAAAAACTTAAAACATGAAAGTTGTTCCTTAATGTGTCGTGTAGTTACTTAAAAATTTCACATCGATTGGTTTTGAAATGAATTTTTAATCGGCGTTGCACGAACCTGTGACGAAAACGGTTTTTGAGACATAAATTATTCTTTGCAACAAACTCGGATTTCAACTCACTTCGGAACCTTATTTCCAAAAACTTAAAACATGAAAGTTGTTCGTGTGTGTGTTTTTGAATTACTGTAAAAATTTCAGAATTTTTGAAGAAAAGACGAATTTTTAATTAAGAAAGGCGTAAACTGCCTCGAATAGGATTTTTCGAAACTGAGAAAACTCGAACTATGAAAACGCGATATCGATCATTTGATAACTTTGAAATACGAACTTTCGAAAAATCCCGTTCACTAGGCCGAGCCGATCTTCATACTATCATTATCTTTGAGACTGCCTCGTTAGTGGTCTCCTTACTATCTGAGATTGCCTCGTTAGTGATCTCGCGCGCTGTATTTGTGGATCGCCTCGTTAGTGGTCTCCTTACTATGCCAAAACGGCAGTTGTGCACATGGCCTGCCAAATCGGCAGTGGGAAATACACGGCCTGCCCGAGTGGCAGTGAAACCGTTTGAAAAGCCTGTCAAACGACAGTTGATATACATGCCTGTCAAATTGACGGTAGATACACATGGCTTGCCAAAACGGCAGTCAATACTGATATGGCTGCGGCCGCCGGTCCACCGGCTAACTGATTATGATTTTTGAGATTGCCTCGTTAGTGATCTCCCTTGTGTGGTGTCCTCTTCTTGGTCTACGGGATGAAATGTAAAAGACTTGTGTGAGTGTTTCATTATGCTTAAATCGTATTTATCATGTCTTTAATTATGTATTCAAAATTTATGCATCTTAATTCATGCTTTAAATTACGCTTTTAAAATTTAGTCCTTTAATCATGTTTCTCCGCTGCAAATAAATTATGTATTTTAACTTTACGTATGGTAAGCGAAATCTTTAGTTTAAACACATGTAACCCCTTTTATTTGTTAGTTAGGGATTAACTTACTCAGTATTTTATATACTGATAAAACCCGTTGTTCATTTTTCCATTACAGAGTACGGAGCATGATCATGCATCGGGGGATTACTTTGGGCATTTAATTATTTGTTTTGCATGACGTGCATACGGGCTTGTTAACCCGAGTCTTGGCCATGTCGGCCCTGTATTTTAATTTCCGCTGCAACTTATTATTTTTATCATGTATGGATGATGTTACATTATTATTTTTAAGTAATTCCGGACTTGCTTTTAAAACATTTTTCCAACTCTCATAGCCTTGCATCTCTTTAGCAAGCTCGGAGAAACCGTGTCTTGCTAGGGAGGTGCGGCGGTGACACCTCGGCCTGGGTTATCAAATCCGGGGTGTTACAGAGTGGTATCAAAGCCCGGAAATATTCTTTTTTTTAAATTATTATTATTTTGGCCAATATAGAGGCCCAAGATTTTTAAACAAATATTAATATTATTTTAAAATTTTTAAGTACCATTATTATTATTTTTAAATTTAAAGTTTTATTTCCATGGAACAAAATTTATTTTAAACCCATGGGAAATATTTACATATGCATAGAAATTTTTCCAACAAGTTTTAAAGTCACGAAAATATTTTTCGGGGTTGGGGTAGCATTGTATAAAGCATACATGCATTCGCATACATACATACATGAATATCGCGCTAATTTTTTTTTTTTTTATGTGAATTAATAGTGTCAAAACTCTTACCTTCAAATTGGTCATGACCTTGACTTAGAAGCGTTTGCTTTAAACTAATTCTGCCTCAGTCTTATAATTTGATCACCTATGTTTAGCATTCTCCTATCTATTACCTCTTTCCAATCCTACCTTATAGATTTTCTTGAACGCTAACTTGCCTTAGATTAGAAACTCATCTTCACGTGCGTTGATAACAGAGAATGGCACCTGAGGGAAAATCGAGAAAGGAAATCCCAAACAACACTAACGCTGACCTCCCCAACACACCGAGCAATAATGAGATCCCTCAGAACGTAGGAGGGCGAGTGCCTCATGTTCCCAACAATATGGATGAGCGTCTAAGGACTGTCGAGGAAGTTCTCGTAGTATTAGGAAATGCTGAAGTGCAACGTGCACAAGCGGGTGTACCACCACCGGTAACCCGGGTCAACTACTTAGCCTTGGTAAACCCTTACCAACCACCCCACTACACCGGCGAAGAGGACCCGGCTCAGCTAGAGGAATGGATACGGACGTTCGATAAGCTGTTGAACGCTGTAAAGTGTCCCGAAGGGGAAAAGGTCCACGTAGCCTCATACTACTTAGGAGGCGAGGCGGATGAATGGTGGCAAGCCACCCAATGGAAACGTGCAGAGTACGACGAGCCCTACACATGGTCAGAATTCACGGATCTGCTTAGGGATCATTTTTATCCCATGAGCATGAAGGCTGCTATGTATGAGGAATTTCTGACACTGAGGCAAAGAGGAAAGACGGTCCAAGAATACTATAACCGTTTCAAGGAGTTGGTGCGGTTCGCGCCGAGACTGGTGCCAACTGGTGTAGAGAAGGCACAGAAGTTCGAGACGGGACTGAACCTATCTATTAGAGAGGTGATCACGGGCGAGCACTATCTTGACCTACAAGCTGTGTATGATCGTGCAGTAGCGGTTGCACGAGTTCAAGGACTGAAACAGAAACCGGTAGGTGGGACTAAGCAAGGACCACAAGGACGATACAAGAGGAATAAGGACCATTCCCGTAGAAACTTGGACCGACCACATCAAAACGACAATGGACGAAACAAGGGGATAGTCTTCAACCATGGCGACTATGCGCCACCATGTCCAAAGTGTGGTAAACCACACTATGCGAGAGGATGCCCTCAGCCTGGAGCATGCCTTCGGTGCGGTCGACATGGTCATCGGCTGCGTGACTTCCGGACGCGAATAGAAAACATAAATAAGAGAGAGGACGTGACCACTCGGCCCAAGCAACCGTAAGAAGTTTTCAGGCATCGATAAATGCATTTATTTTTGAGTTCGACTCTACAAATTGTATCCAATCAAAAAAATAAACAAATTCAAATTGTTTTGAACTACGTAATGGCTTGATCCCTTCACGGGGTACGTAGGCAACTTAGAAATTTCAATTCTAAGCACAGTCGTTAAATAAGAAATAAAAATGACATGATATGATACAAGAAATAAAAACCAAATTTACATTAGTTCCTAGCTCACGAGGAGCTAACGCCCAACTTCGAGGACGAAGTTGATTCCTAAGGGGGAGAGGATGTAACACCCGAGAAATTTAATTCACATTCAGAGGAATGGAATTAATTTCTTGTGGAAGACGTTTATCCTTAAGGAAAGTAGATGGAGATACCCCAACATTAAATTGAGCCCAAAAGAAAGTGAGGGCGCAACTTCGGGGACGAAGTTGATTCTTAAGGGGGGTAGACTGTAATACCCGGGATTTTTATCGGCGTCCAAAGGAATAAAATTTATTTCTTAATCAAATCAAGGTTGAAATATCTCCGAGAAGAAGAAAATAATTTATCACAATAAATTATTGCTCGGAAATGAAACGCCGATAGATTCAAAAATTCAAAATGGAATAAAGGAGGGAAAGGAAGCCCGAAGACATTCCATGAAATCGAGTCAAAAGAATTGAAACTAAATTCAAGAAAGAAAAGAATTTTAATTCCAGGAACCCGTGAAGTTGGAAATAAATTAATTAGATAAATTGTTGCACGGGAGTCAAAAGACGACGAATTAGAAGCCGACGAATCCAAATGCAACGGACTCAAGATTTCAAGTACGGGATTAACTCGAGACGAGATTGATTTAAGATAAGAATTTATAATCCGAGAATGACCCGAAAAATCGAGCCCGAAAACATAGGAGCACAGAAGTCCGAAAGAGAGGAGAAAAGGCCCGATCGGATCGCACGGACCCGCCCGGACCGAGGTCCAGGCGGAGGCCGCGCGCTGGCCGCGCGGTCTTTGGCCTAGGTGCGCGCTAAGGGCGCGTGACACCCCCAGAATTCGGCAACAACGCGTACCGACGATTTTCTTGCCATATTTTCGACCCCCGACGATGGGAACTCAATCCCGGGCTATGGAAGGATATAGGGGACGACCATAGACTGCTCCCTAACCCTAAATTCGAAAATTACAACCCTAGAGCAGCCTCTTCTCCTCACATTCTCTCCAACTCCTCCCAAAGTCGAAACCTCTCCGAACTCACTTTCCGGCAAGAATTCCGGCGACAGCAAGGCGAAAGGAACCAAGCCCTGCCCTCTAGACTCTTGGTAAGCTATTGTACAAAGTTTCAATTCGTCCATAAGTCTTAGAAACTCGAATTCTAACACTATTTCCTTACTACGATTCTCCGTCGGAAAACGAACAAAAAGCGATCGGAGAAGTTGGCCGTTCGTCGTGACCCTAGGACGTCCGGAAACCCAATCCAGCGACCCTATCATCATCCTAAGTAAGTTAAAACCTTACTCACAAATTTTCGTGGTTGTTTGTTGTTTAAATCTCGAGATATAGGCTTGTAACAAAAATCGGTTTTCAAAAACCCTATTTTCGTCCAATTTTAAAGACTCGCCAAAAACTCGACCTTCGGGAATTCAAACCGAAAACTTTTCAACATAAAAGTTGTTCCTAACACCTTTATCTATCTTGTGTCCAAATTTCAGCCGTTGACATTAAGTTTTGCTATCCCAATTTTTACCATGAACTTTCTGTATCGAACCGAACAATTTAAATCTGTGACAGATTCCTTCATTCAACTTGATGCATGTTTTTCACCCATTTTTCGAATGATTTAACTTTGCATTCCTAAACAAAAGTTGTAGATAATTTGTCTAGATTATGCCTATAAAATTTCACGGATTTTGGTGTTCATTTGATATGTCAAACGGCCAAGTTTTTAGAACTGTTTTGAATTCGTTTTAAGGGCCATGAGTATGCAGTGAGTTGCACTCGATTTTTGAGTACCAAGAATTCATTATTTCCAAAAACTTAAAACATGAAAGTTGTTCCTTAATGTGTCGTGTAGTTACTGTAAAAATTTCACATCGATTGGTTTTGAAATGAATTTTTAATCGGCGTTGCACGAACCTGTGACGAAAAGGGTTTTTGAGACATAAATTATTCTTTGCAACAAACTCGGATTTCAACTCACTTCGGAACCTTATTTCCAAAAACTTAAAACATGAAAGTTGTTCGTGTGTGTGTTTTTGAATTACTGTAAAAATTTCAGAATTTTTGAAGAAAAGACGAATTTTTAATTAAGAAAGGCGTAAACTGCCTCGAATAGGATTTTTCGAAACTGAGAAAACTCGAACTATGAAAACGCGATATCGATAATTTGATAACTTTGAAATACGAACTTTCGAAAAATCCCGTTCACTAGGCTGAGCCGATCTTCATACTATCATTATCTTTGAGACTGCCTCGTTAGTGGTCTCCTTACTATCTGAGATTGCCTCGTTAGTGATCTCGCGCGCTGTATTTGTGGATCGCCTCGTTAGTGGTCTCCTTACTATGCCAAAACGACAGTTGTGCACATGGCCTGCCAAATCGGCAGTGGGAAATACACGGCCTGCCCGAGTGGCAGTGAAACCGTTTGAAAAGCCTGTCAAACGACAGTTGATATACATGCCTGTCAAATTGACGGTAGATACACATGGCTTGCCAAAACGGCAGTCAATACTGATATGGCTGCGGCCGCCGGTCCACCGGCTAACTGATTATGATTTTTGAGATTGCCTCGTTAGTGATCTCCCTTGTGTGGTGTCCTCTTCTTGGTCTACGGGATGAAATGTAAAAGACTTGTGTGAGTGTTTCATTATGCTTAAATCGTATTTATCATGTCTTTAATTATGTATTCAAAATTTATGCATCTTAATTCATGCTTTAAATTACGCTTTTAAAATTTAGTCCTTTAATCATGTTTCTCCGCTGCAAATAAATTATGTATTTTAACTTTACGTATGGTAAGCGAAATCTTTAGTTTAAACACATGTAACCCCTTTTATTTGTTAGTTAGGGATTAACTTACTCAGTATTTTATATACTGATAAAACCCGTTGTTCATTTTTCCATTACAGAGTACGGAGCATGATCATGCATCGGGGGATTACTTTGGGCATTTAATTATTTGTTTTGCATGACGTGCATACGGGCTTGTTAACCCGAGTCTTGGCCATGTCGGCCCTGTATTTTAATTTCCGCTGCAACTTATTATTTTTATCATGTATGGATGATGTTACATTATTATTTTTAAGTAATTCCGGACTTGCTTTTAAAACATTTTTCCAACTCTCATAGCCTTGCATCTCTTTAGCAAGCTCGGAGAAACCGTGTCTTGCTAGGGAGGTGCGGCGGTGACACCTCGGCCTGGGTTATCAAATCCGGGGTGTTACATAGGATGTCTTGAGTCGCAAGGCGTGCAACCGAAGTCGAAAAATCCGGATTCGGGCGAGTAAATCTCGCACGGGGCGTTTCTTCCAGTTGGCGCGGCCGTGGCGCGGTCCCAAGCCAACAACCTCGCGGCCAGCATGCCACTCACGCCTAGACTCCGGTCCGGGTGGGTCGTGCGATCCGTCGCGCTTTTCCTCCTCTCTTTCGGACTTCTATCCCTCTATGTTCTCGGATTCGGATTTCCGGGATATTTTCGGGCTCCTATTTCCTATCGTCATTTTATTCGGGTCTAAATTTACATGTGGACTCGAGTTATTGAGTCCATCGATGTTGGGTTCCCGTGTGACCATTTATTTGACTAAATTGTTTTCGGCTTCCCGGGTTCTCGAAATTTTGATTCCCTTTTTAATTTAAATTCCATTTCTCATCTCTTATGATTCTTTATCTATTTATCATGTTTGTTTATTTATTATTTTATTTATTTATTTATTTATTTATTTTATGTTGCAAAATTCTCGGGTATTACAGTCTATCCTCCTTAAGAATCAACTTCGTCCCCGAAGTTGTGTTTCGGCTTACCTCGTGTTAGGAACTAATCCTTTTGTTTATTTTATTATTTTGTGACTGAACTTAGAATTAAAACTTCTAAGCTGCCTACATAACCTATGAAGGGATCAAGCCATAATGTAGTTCAAAACAATTTGAATTTGTTTGTTTACGATTTAGGATACATCTTATCGAATCGAACTCCGAAAAATAAATTTCTACGGGGTATCACATCCTCTCCCCCTTAGGACTTCAGTTATGTCCCCATAACTGCCTATATATTATTCTCAAGAGGGTTCGGGTTTTGGTCTTGTTCCTCGTCCCTCTCTCCTTGCCGAAGGTTCACCAAATCTACTCTCTTTTCGATCGCCTCCTCTGGCGTTCGACATCCACCAGCCTTGTGACCAAGCTTGCCGCACCTACGGCAGGTTCCAGGCTTCGGGCATTGGCGCACCAGATGTGCACGGTTGCATCGTGGGCAGCGTGGTATAAACGCACCACGGTTTTCGTCTCCCCCATTGTTGAGACCTTTATTTCCTTTCCTTCGGGATCCATTGTCTCTCCTATCCTTTTTCTCAAGTCCTTGCGAGTCCTTGTTCGACTCACCATGTTCATTACGCTTCAATTGCTGGATTCGAGCAACTGTTACCGCGCGGTCATATATCATCTGCAGGTTCGTGAATTGTCCTACTGCAAGTATCTCCCGGATACTAAGGTTCAGACCCATCTCGAATCTCTGAGCCTTGTCCGAGTCGGTTGGTACTATCCTCGCACCGAATCGTACTAACTCCTTGAATTTGCTATAGTATTCTTGTACCGTTTGCGCACCTTGCTTTAGGTTCATGAATTCCTCGTACTTCGCAGTCTTGGTGCTCAGTGGGTAGAATCTTTCCCTCAAAGCTTCCTTAAGTTCTTCCCAGGTGTAGTCTTCTTCGTTTTCCACTGAATTCGCTTGGAGATTTTGCCAGCACTCATCAGCTTCGCCTCCTAGGTAGTAGGTCACTACGTGTATCTTCTCCTCATCAGAGCATTTGATAGCGTTCAAGAGCTTATCAAATGTACGGATCCACCCTTCCAACTTGGCTGGATCCTCTTGGCCGTCATAATGGGGTGGGTTGTAGGGGTTTACCAACGCCAAGTAGTTGACTCGAGCTACTGGCGGAGGTACTGTTGGTTGTGCCCTATGCACCTCGGCATTTCCTAATGCTACAAGGACTTCCTCCATAGTCCTTTGACGTTCTTCCATGTTGTTGGGTACAGGAGGTACTCGTTCTCCTAGGTTTTGAGGGGTCTCATTGTTATTGGCCACGTTGAGGAGGTTAGCGTCAGTGCCATTTGGACTTGCCTTCCTTGAGTTTCTCCTAGGTGCCATTTTCTGTTATAACGTATATAGATTAGTTTATCAGAGTTTAGATAGATCCCTTGAACAAGAAATTTGCTAAATTGTATGTGAGATCGAGTGTTAAACGCGCGCCCATAAGGCCACGTTTAGAGCATCGTGAGTTTCAAATTTCGAATTCCGAATCTTCGGATTTGTTGTTTGGAAATCCAAAACAAGATTTTTGGAATAAAGAGTGTTTTAATAAAATTTAACTTTTTTTTATTGTTCCACATAAGGAAATTTTCTAATTCGTACAAGGATAGGAATGGCTAAGGCCGAGGATTGTTATGCTTAGGCGAACGCATAGATGAATGAGATCTAGAACTACGGCAAGATCAGTCTCTAGTGAGCGTTTCTAACTCGATGTCAAGCCTCTAAGTTATCTAGGTGTAGCAAGAGATCTAAGTTAGAATATATCACGCTTCTAAGTTCTCTAAGTTTAGGCAATGCAGTATGCACATGCAAATGATGATTCCCCCCCCCCCCCCCCCCAAAAAAAGAAAAAGAATTTATGCACTATATATATATTTTCCATGGGTTTTAAATATAAAAATTTATTTCCATGGAAATAATGCTTTAAAAATTTTAAAATAGTATTCCAAAATCCTTGGACCTCTATATTGGGTCAAAAATAATTATAGTTTAGACTCAAAAATAATTTTGGGGCTAGGAAATTTTAGAAATAATACTTTGGGCTCTTCTATAATTATAATAATCTAAAAATAATAATGGTTTAAAAATAGTAGTTTAAAAATAGCCGGGCTTTGATACCAACTTGTAACACCCCGGTTTTTGATCACCCAGGTCGGGGTGTCACCGCCACACCTCCCTAGCAAGACACGGCTTCTCCGAGCTCACTAAAGAGATGCAAGGCTATGGTTCTTCAGAATTTAAAATATTCAAACAACCCATTCATATATAATTTAAAAATAATACATCGAAGTTGCAGCGGAAAATAATAATTACATATGTATAATGCAGCGGAATTTAAATATAGCCAACACGGCCAGAATACGGGTTAAACAGGCCCGTTCATGCAAGATCTAGTCTAATACAATAATTCAAAATAATATATCTTCCCAAAATTCCCATGTATGCATATGACGATGCATAATTCTCAACTCTGAAAGAAAAAGGAAAAATATGGTTTGGTCAGCAAAAACTTACTGAGTAAGTTAACACGTACATGACTATGAGGTTTCAAAGCCTTTAATTAAATTTAAAGGAAACATGTGCATAATGTAATCTATTCATTTAATAATAATTTAATCGCATAATTTAAAAGTCATGGATTCCATACGATCTTAAATATAGCTTGCAAGGTAATTAAATAAATTGCCATAAATATAAAAGCACAATTTAATACAGATTTAATTTGGAATTCTCGCAAACTTCTCGTTTCATATCTTTTAGAGATCACCATCGCTAGGGCTCTTATGTCCGCCAGCCTTATGCCTGGGCTCTTATGTGCACAAGTATCATGGTCGATCTTTTAATTAGAGTTAATCCGTCCGCTAGCCATACGATCAGTGTTTCGCTAGGGCTCTTACGTCAACCTAGACATACACTTGGGCTCTTATGTCCCAAGCCGCAGAGAACATTGACAGTATCTAGCTTAGTCATAACCCTCAATATTTTAACCTTCTCGTTTCGTGTATCTTATTTCAAAGAATTTCTACTCGTTTCAAGGCTAATTTCACCGTTTCAACAAGATTTCAAGATTTGACTCGGTCAACCACAGTTTACTCTAAAATTCATTAAAAATCGAGTTTAATTCCAAAAATTCTGAAAGTTTACAACTGACTCAGAAACATCAAGATAAACAACTTTCGTGTTTTAACTTTTTCAATCTGAGATACCAAAACAGGTCAAAAACGTAAATTTTCGTCCTATCATAAATCTGTCCGAATTTCGTGTACAGCAGTTCAAGATTATCAAGATCTATCATAGCAAATCAACTCCAAACTTAATGAAATTTTACAGAGACCTTCTAAAGATATTTATCTACAACTTTCATGTTCGGCTAAAGATCTAAATCGGTTTAGATCTAATGTCAAAAATGTCATCAAGATCGGACCTAAGTTCTGTCAAGAAATTCAAGATCCAAGTTTCAGCAGTTCGGTTTTGGGTGGATTTCGGATATCAAAACATCTCTAAAAATTCTAAACATTTTACAGTAGATAGATCTAAGTGTTAGGAATGTTTTTTGTGTTTTAAGTTTTTCCGTTTGAAGACGTTTAAAGGTTCGTAAAAATTAGACAAAACTGTTGCGCCGGTAGAAAACGTATGTTGACAGATTTACGAAAGAATTGATGAAGCTTTTAGTTTTACGTGTTTTAATTACTCCCAAAACCATGTAAGCGTTAACTTACTGATTCGTAGATGTCCGGGATCGTCTATTTCGAAGGCGTGGCTTCCAGTCCACCGTTTATCTCCTTGATTCGTCGGGTTCTTCGTTCTCGATCCGAATCGGGGGTTTAGAATAGAAAAAGGATCGAATTAGGATTCGTTTTCGAGTCAAGAATGGAAAGAGGAATAGATCGGATCTTACCAAGACGATAGAAGACCCCAAATTTGTCCAAGACAGTCCCTGCTCTCCGTGTTGTGCCTCCGACGACTCCGGAATTAGAGTTTTAGGTGTAGAGAGATTTCGTAGGGTTTTGTAAAACGTTTGGGGCTGATTAGGATGGTTATTTATAGATGGAAAGGACCTAAAGGTCGTCCAAAGGCAGCCCTAGGATGTCTTGAGTCGCAAGGTGTGCAACCGAAGTCGAAAAATCCGGATTCGCGCGAGTAAATCTCGCACGGGGCGTTTCTGCCAGTTGGCGCGGTCGTGGCGCGGTCCCAAGCCAGCAACCGCGCGTCCAGCGCGCCACTCACGCCTGGACTCCGGTCCTGGTGGGTCGTGCGATCCGTCGCGCTTTTCCTCCTCTCTTTCGGACTTCTATCCCTCTATGTTCTCGGATTCGGATTTCCGGGATATTTTCGAGTTCCTATTTCCTATCGTCATTTTATTCGGGTCTAAATTTACATGTGGACTCGAGTTATTGAGTCCATCGATGTTGGGTTCACGTGTGACCATTTATTTGACTAAATTATTTTCGGCTTCCCGGGTTCTCGAAATTTTGATTCCCTTTTTAATTTAAATTCCATTTCTCATCTCTTATGATTCTTTATCTATTTATCATGTTTGTTTATTTATTATTTTTATTTATTTATTTATTTTATGTTGCAAAATTCTCGGGTATTACATGAATATTGTGTTCGAGGTCTATACTTCTCTAAAACAGAATTGAAGAACATCAGATTTCTAATAAACCTTTGAAAATTGTAACCAGAAAGATAAGAAATGCACGATTTGATAACTGATCATTCTTCATATATCTTGAATAACAAAGAATTAAAAACGAATACACCTGGAAATCTGATTGCAATCAGAATAATGTGAATTTGAACGAAGAAGTCGGAAACTAGATGGTGATCGTCGTAATGGATGAACAAAGCATTCCGATAGCAATTCTTCTTCCAGGGTATCCTCAAACTAATCTACTAAAATATTCCGAAGAAAATCTACTGCGAAATTGAATTACAAATATGAAGAACTTGAAGTAAATTGCAGTGAAAAGTAAACCCTAGCTAACCTACCTACTCAATTCTAAAAGTGAACTGGAGAGTAAAATGAGCTATTCTCTTCAATCTCCCACTACTTGAGCTGATGCCCCAAGGGTCTTATTTATATATGAGCGTTGTAACTGCTTCAGCCTTGGATAATAACCGCTCGCATCAGAATAGCTCTCCTCTAGCTTTGTCCAGTTCCTTCAAAGCGAGAGTCAAAAATGTAATTATCTTTCTTGACAAGGCGAGATCTCACAGTCTCTTCAAACAGTTTGCTTCTCGCCATAACACTTAAGGCTTTCTGTCTTGCACAAACTTTCTTTTCTCGCGATGTCAAACAATCATTGCGTGGACTTCAGCTTCTGAACATTTTTCCTTAAATCTTTCCTGATTTCGTATTTGAGTCCTCGCATCATTCGTTTCTTTCCTCGCTATGTCTTTTTCCATCTCCCGCTGCTTTTCAAATTAACTTCCTGCTGAATGACAAAGCGTGAGTCAGTTCAAATAAAAACATAGCGTGCGAGATCTGCAATGAAAACTTAGAATTTCAAGCCATTTTCAATGTAATTCCAGCTTCTTCACAATCTTGGTTCTTCTTCCATCTTTTCACATCTTCCATGATTACTCATTAAAAACTAATGGAATTAAGAACAAAAGATCATAATCGAGACACTAAATTGGACGCAAATGACAGTCATAAAAGACTGTCATCACCATCCTCACATTTAAAAAACACTTGTCCTCAAGTGGTAGGAAACTTGTAAAGTTTCAAACAATAAGTCCAATTAGTGGCTTTCAGGATTTAGATGTTCATGTAAGATTCTCCTGGATCACTACCTTCTCTTTTCCAACTATCTCAAGCTCAACTCTTTCAAATGATTGATGCTCCATACCTAACTTTAAGTTTACCAGACTTCATGAAAACATTAACAAAAGTGATTTGCATTTATGTGAATTATTGTTCTGTCCCTTAGTTAGTCAAATTTCTCTTCTCACGCTCAATCTTGTCCAACTCATGTGCATATCTTGTGCTTCTGAATCCTTAGCCAAAAAGAATAAGCTAAAACACACTCTTTTTTTTTCAAGGGGTGGCCTTCCGTGGCTTTCAATAGCTCGGTTTCACATTATTAGGAGGAGTCACATGGCCTGACATTGAGATGAAACTTCAACTCCCCTGCCCTTGATTTTGCTCTTTTAAAGTTTTTCAACTCATAAATCAGAGGGGCAGCTGTGACAGCTACTTATATCCACATTATTTTACCACATCTATTTCTGAAATTTCCCTTGCTCTTTCTTTTTTTTTTTTAACTTGGACTCTTACTTCACTCAACATTCACACTCATCTTCTAAGAGAGACTAGATTAGATCAATCCTTCTAACTTCGTGCAGTTGTTGTTTAGAGTATACAAATCACTAGAGTTAATATAATCACAAAATCTTCAAACTGTTCATCTAGTAATGACATCAATCAATCTCAGAGTTTACAGCTTAAAATAGTTTTCAAGAGCGGCTCATGCTTGCAGTCAAAATCTATAAAGTAGATGTTTCTATGGTAGCCACTTTAAACTCATCTTCTATTCCTTCATCAGTTTATTGCCCTACTTGAGTTTTTTTTTTTTTTTTAATAATCTCAACTTGAAATTCAATCTTATGATACAACTTCATATTAACTCTATTCTAAGTCATATTCACAATTTGAGATAAATGGAAACAGAAAAGAAATAAATGAAAGAAAGACAACAACAAAAGAAAGAGAAGGTTACAGAAAACTCCCATGTGATTTCGGGATGGTCCTGCATCATTGTCTGGGTCTTTTGGTGGCATGGATGGAGACTTCTTCTGGTCCGAGACTAGGTTGGCAAGAATGTCTACCAATCTCGTACTATTTTGATGCTCCTGTCTCCTCAGCTCCATATCCCTTTCTCGTTCCTGTCTTCTCTCTTCAAGTTCTTCTTTTCTTAACCTTTCAAATCTTTCCATTTCTTCTCTTCTCATTCTTTCTTGCCTATCCCATTCTTCCTTCCTTATCTTTTCTTGTCTGTCCATCTCCTCTTTCCTGAGTTTCTCTTCAGTTTGAATCCTGGTATGCTCAAGTTCAATCCTCTTCTGCTCCATTTCTCTTTGGATGTACTTGTCTTCTGACATAGTTTTCACCAACATCTCCATGGACTGTGCAAAACTTTGAATTGAGGTACTCACATTCTAAGATTCATCCACAGACACCGTGTTCCTCATTGGTTGTTTCAAAGGTTGAGATGGTGCAGAAGTATTCTCAAACTCCTCATCTTCTGGAATAGGATTCAATGCAGGAGATGCTGCTGCAGTCTTTGTCCTTTTCACTGCGGCTCTTGATTGAGATGATCTTGATTTTGAAGGAAGCTTGACCCTTTTTGTCTTAGGAGATGGTACCTTTGATCCTGATCCCTCAGAAGTTTGTTCCTCTAGATCTGGCATTTGGTAAACCAATTCTCCCCTCAAAGTGTCTACTGGTAATGGAATAGGAGGATCTATCTTTATGATCTCTGCTAAGAATGGTGTGATTGACACTCCTTGTTTCTCACATAGTCTTCTGATTAAATTTGGATAGACTAATGCTGCATCTTCTCCAACTCTTGACTTAATGACATTGAGAACATGGTGTGCAGCACTGCACTTCCTTCCTGACCATAATAGTGCAAATCCCTCAAAAGTTCCAGCAGAAGGTCCTTGAAAATTTGTAGTGGGTCTGAGCTTTGAATAGTAGAAATCAAGTGTTGGCAGATACTCAGGCTTCAAATTCTTCAATGGAATCTTATTCTGCTCAGTTCCTCTGTGTGTTGAACAGAATCCTAATGCCATTTTTCTAGCATTGGTAAGCTTATTTCCTTGAGTTTTCTTTCTCAAAAGAACCTCAGACTTGACTTCTGGCTGTTCTAACAGAGGTGCCTGTATCAAATCATTTAAAGTTTCCACAGTGACTTGCACTGTTTTTCCTCTAATCCATGTTGTTTCAGCCTCAACATCAAAGTTAGCATAGAACTCCCTGGTCAACTCCACATAACCACATTTGTTGTTATGTCTCATGAAAACATCCCATTCATTGATTCTCCTCCAGTAATTGATACATTTGTGATCCAACCACTTGGGATGAAATCCTTTGTCTGGAACAATCATTTTGGACATTCCCAGGTAGTTCTCTAATGCTTTCTTTCTTCCATTAAACTTAATCTTGATTTCTTCTTCTGTGAATTCAGCCTTCTTTTCAATGCTATCAGGGATTGATAGCCTCACCTTTGGACTATTCCTTCCCCAATAACTCAAAGGCAACAATTCTGGAATTTCTTTTCCTGGGGAAGATCCTTCAGAAGTATCTGATTCATTTCCCTCAGACACTTGTGCTTCTTCCTGCTCATTCCCAACATTCTCATTTCATTCTTCTTCTGATTGACCTCCTTCTTGAGCAGGTTCTACATTTTCTTCCTGAACTTGTTCTGGGTTTTCTTCATGGACAGGTTCTGGATTTTCTTCTTGGACTTCATCAGCTTCATTATGTTGTAGATTGCCTACGTCTGAATCATGTATCAATGATGTGCTGGTATCTAACTTTTCAGTAACTTCCAAGCTATGCTGATTTAAGATCTCTGTGGGATCTTCCTGTACAGATTCCTTTAACTGAAGAGAGATAGCAGTAGGTTCTGAATTTTCAAATCCTTGGGTTCAAAAATATTCTTCTGCTTTCTTCTTCTGTTCTGCAACCCACTCAGGATCATTCATCCTTGCAATTGCTCTCTGAGTTACCTCATCCCTAACTTGAGATGGTAGAACCCATTGATTCATTTGATCCTCAGCATTTGTCTGTGCTCCGAGATGTTGATTAACAGTATCTTCCACAGAATACTTTCTCTGTTGATCTTCTTGGATTTCATTTCTCTGTACTTCTTCTTCATAAGCTTGGAGTGCTAATGGAGATGGCTCCACTGTTTGCTCAGAATTCATTTGTTGTTGAACTTTCTCCAATTCTGACTCAAGTTTAGCTGCATATTCACTTGCTTGTTCTACTGAGGTGCGTGCATTCCCTCCTTCCCTGGCCAATTTTCTGAACTTTTTGATCAAACCTTCCAAGGAATAAGTCATGTTCCCTACAGTAGTTCCATGCAAGTTCATATCTTCAAAATCTTGCAAATCTTCAAGTGACTGATCTTGAACTGTGTTCACCACTAATTTCTCCACTTGGTCTAGAAATTCTTGCTCATCTGCAGCTTGTTCTGGTGGTGAATCTTGTTCAATTTCTTTTTCTGAAGATCCTTGTAAATCTATCTGACTTTGGATAAGAGCCTTGTTAACCTGAGCTTGTTGATCTTCATCCTGTCCTTCCAAATTATCTCTTTCAATAATCTGAGTCTGTTGAAGTTCAGTGGTCGGTTGAGTTGACCCTTGTTCATCAGGTTGATGTTCATCGATACATGCTCTCCAGCCTTCTGGATCTATATCTCCCACTTCCAAATTACTATAAGGAGTGAGTTCCAACCTCTCTGTATAGGGTACTACCCCTAAAGTTGATTTGACTTTCTCTTCATCATAGCTGGTATCATGCACCACATACTTAGGCTTCCTAGCCTTCATCTTTATTCTAAACTTCTTAACAGGTTTTTCAGGTTCTTTTTCTTGCTGTTTTTCTCTCTCAGGAGTGATTCCTGGTTGTTCTACATTCTCAAGAGAAAATTCTTGTTCTCAGGATTAGTCTCCTTCTGCTCAGAAAGTAACTTTCCTCTCCTTTTGTAAGTAACAACTTCCTTCTTTTTTTGAGCTGGTTGTAGTATCTCATTATCTTCATCCATTAAATCCCTTGCCTTTGAAATTCCTACTTTCAAGTTCAAAATTTCTTTGGTTGCTAGCTCATCTTCATTCTTCATCTTCTTTGGAATTTGGCTAGTTTTCTCAGACTTGCTTGTCTCCACCTTCTTCCCAGTCCTTTTCTTAGCTGTAGGTGCTTTATCTGAAGTGCCTGAACTAAGATTGTGTGACTTTCTCTTCCTGGTGGATACTTTCTTTTTACCTTTCTTATCTTGGGTTTTCATGAATTCCTCCCATTCACGCTTTTCCTTTTGTCTGCTTGCATAATAATAATCCATACTCTCTTGTAGGATCGGATGGAGTTCATCATTTCCTTCGTTCTCTTCTCCTACAATGGTTGTGACTTCATCCACTACTCTCATTTTCTCAATTCTTTGTTCATCATCTGTACTGTCTTCATCTGAATCATGTTTCTTGACATAAAAATTTTTACCCATTCCTTTCAACATAACATTCATTCCCTTTCTGTTAAGATATTTCTCATTCCATGCATCCCAATCATCAATGATTACCTGTTGAATCTTTCCTTGTGTTTGATCAGTATAAGCTTTATGCTCCTTGTATGCGTTTTCTCTGCACATACTATCATATCTGATATACTTCTCAATGAATTCCTTCTTTCTCTCCTGAACATATCCATGAACTTCTTGTTGGAGAGTTGGAGGTAATCTCTTCATGATCTTGTTAGGTCTGTCTGTAATGAGAAGATATGCATCTGCTGGTGTTATTGATGGGGCTGAAACTTTCCTGAAATTCTTTATAGGTTCCAGTCCTTCATTAACAACAGATTCTCTGAAAATGTTCCTGACTATATTCTGTGGTGTCCGCTTTGCATCTGATCTCTGTTTCCTGTTTTTCCCTATTCTCTTAGCTTCTCTCTCCTCTGCATCCTTAACCCATGCTTGCTGTTCTGGTATTAAATCAGCAAACTCCTCTAGTGGAAATTCCTCATCAGGTTTCCTTGTCAAACCTGGTTTAAGAATCCTTCTCCTCAGATTTTCTCCCTTAGCCCACTCATTCATATGTCTGATCCAGCTATTCCTAGCTTCCTGAATGGTTCTAAGGACATCTCTCCATACCATCTTGCCTTGTTTAGCTTTCTTAAAATAAGGCTCGATGGCGTGGTCGCCGGATCAAACGGACTGATAATCCCAATCATTCCGGACGGACCGGTGAGTCAACAACGGATCAAGAAGTTCATTAATTCTGTCTATCGTTTTCTGTTGCAGGAAACAGATAAAGATGAACCCGGGAGAGCTGAAAAGATGTTGCTGCTAATCCAGCTTGAAGAATACCGGAAGGAGCCGGGACCCGTCACTCTGGGTCCCACCTCCTCGAACTGATGCCGGAAGCAGAATGGCCTCAAGATGCAAATACAAGTCAAAATAGCATGATGAGGTCAAACGGAGGGCCCCACTGTCACCACCGCCGCCGCCGCCGGAAAGTTCGCCGGAGCTCCGGCGAAGTTGCCGGAATCTGGTCGGAGAAGTCGCCGGTCAACAGGTCAACGACGAAACAGTGGTCGTGAGTGTGAGGACCTACGACGCTGAACACTCCTACGGCGCTACGCATTACGACGTCGACAAGCAAGTATAGCGTCGTACCAGGGTTCGTCGTCGTCCGCTGGAGGATCAGCCAACAACTACGGCGCTAGACGACCTACGGCGCAGAACCAGGATAGCGTTGTCCAAACTCAGAATCCATCAAGGCTTCGCCTACAACGCCAACCGCCAGACGACGCTACACGAGGATAGCACCGTAGTATAGGATAGCGTCGTAGACGCATATTTTTGTTTAATTTCATTTCCTGTTTGTTGAATACTCTTTATGGTTGTTTAATTCTTGTTTCCCAGTTGTTGAATCGGGTTTCCCTATATATATTGGAAGCCTTAGACATTGTTACTCACTTTGATCATTTTGAATACAATCTTCCTTTTATCAAAGTCCATTTTCTCTCCCGAGAGCATCACTTTGCTCTCGGCATTTTCGTGAATCCATTTTCCCTTGGGAAAATCCTCACGCCATTGTTGTTTGAAACCGACTCCAATGGAAGCACAATCAATGCACTTGAAGGAGGCTCATCGGGTGTGTTAAGTCCCATCCTTTAAGCAAGTTCGGGTCACCTTTGGTTGAGGTTTTGCTATCCTTTATATTTTGTTATTTATTGTTCTTGCTCTCCTTTCTCTATTCCCCCCCCTCTCGGCCTCACCACCCATTTGCTTTTTTGAATCCAATCATTGCAATATTGTTGGAAAGATCCATTTGGGCTACGGCATAATACATAAAATTTTGGTATCAGAGCCTATTTCAACATTTTGCATTTGGATTTTGGATATTCTCCATATTTCATTTTGATTTTTGCATCCATTATATCTAAAAAACCCTAAAAATATCTTGTTCTTGTTTTGGTCTCGGTTTAAGTGTTCTCGATTGTTCCCTTCATTTTTCTTGCTCTAAATTTTGTCTCGGGTCCCTTATTATTGTCCACTCCATGAGCTTACATGCTTGTTTGATTGTTGTTTACACTATTAAATAAGTGTTTAAGGGTTTTGATGGTATTGGGATACTTGGGTTTAGGGTTTGAGTGAGTTTGGATTGGGAATATTATTGTTGATGTTCTTGAGTGTTGTATGAGCTGTATGAAGTTTGTATGAACACCATCCATGTTCTTGAGGTGTTTCATTTGATCCAAAATTGTAATAGTTATGTTTGTTGTTAGGGTTTCTTGGGGACAAAGGCTTACGTAGTACAAATTGGCTTTTTGGGATATTAATTATACTGTCCGGACCTGCCAAGTTTGTTGGAGGAGTGCTAGTGGGTCGCTTTCAAGGGATCTTCAAGAAAAGACAAGGAAAATTCCGTCCTACGACGCAGTACCCTCCTACGACGCTGTACTCAACTACGACACTAGCCACTGTTAGCGTCGTAAACTCAAGAAAAGGAAAAGAAGTTTAAGGCAGGGCCTTACGATGCTATATGATAATGGCCAGAAATGACCATTATTTTCAATCCATTTCCGTGTCTGAAACGGGCATTTGATCGCATTCCGGTCTTATATTAAATAAGAAAGTAGTTGAATTGGACTGATTTATGCATAATTGTAAAAATATTGAGCTGGTATGAAAAATGCATAAATATGTAATTTTATTACATATTTATGTTAGAAAAATCCAAAAACATGAGAAAAAGAAAACAAAAAGATGGGCAAAAGAATAAACAAGCCCACAAAAATACAAAAAGATGGGCAGAGATAGAAAAGCCCACAAAAAGAACAACTTCGGCCCATCTGGCCCATTCAGCTCAGTCTGGGAGCATCCGGTCGAGGAACCCCGGTCGAGGACCATGGTTCCGCGACACAGGAGAGATTGGCGACCAGCATGCAACATAAAGAAAAGACCAGTCTGGGAACATCCGGTCGAGAACCATGGTTCCGTGACACGACCATGGTTCCGCGACACGACCAAAGCTCCGCGCCACCAACACCTTGGAGGCCAAGCCACGCCCCAGTCGAGGAACCCCGGTCGCGGTCCATGCTTTAGCGACACGGACATGGATAGCGACAAATTCGCACCAATAGAGACACAAGACCCAGTCGCGAAGCCTTGCCACATGCAGCCCTGTCCCGCGACACAAAGGTGATTCCGCGACAAAGTTGTGATGTGTGTGATGTCTTGAGACACAGTGGGCCTCAGATCAAGCCCATGGGCCTAGGGTTCCACTTCTATAAATATGAGGTGATCCCCATGAGCTCAGGGTTAGAAATTCATTCTCTTGAAGACATTGTTGGAGAATCCCTCTCTAGGTAGTTCTTAGTTTAGGTTTATTTTCATTTTTTTTTATATTATTTAATTTGAGCCATAGTGTAGCTTAGCTTAGTTTAATTTTATGTCATTTTATGTTTAAGAAGCATAGGTAGCCACTGTTCACAGTTTCTCTCTTGTTGTTAAGCTTGATTTAGGGTTTGTATTACCCAAATGATGGGTATTAACAAACCCCATTAATAAAATGGGAAAATATTCACAAAGTTGTGTCCCAAAATCATGAAATGGGTGCCATAAACCCATGGATTTTTACTGCTTTCCTTTTATTTGGGTCATTTGACCCTTATTGCTTTTTGTCTCTTATTTTCGGATATGTTGTGTGCTTGTGCGTGGTTGAACCCTAGATTAGGTTTTGCTTTATTTTAAATTCTGTTTTGAGTAGATTTAATCCTGTTCTAGCATGTCCTTGTAGGTTTTTAAATTCTGTATGGATAGTGTAGTTTAGAATAGCTTTTTAATCCGAAATGGGGTGAGATCACACTGTTTGCATGCTACTGTTCAACTTTGCTTTTTCTGACTTGGGTCCTGAACCACCCATGTCGCTAACCGACTCCTGTCGCTAAGCCACGTTTGTCGACAGGAGGTTGTTCCGCGACATGGATGTCTAAGGACACTTGTCTTCATTATTCGAAAACCCTTGGTCGCTAAACACCCTGTCGCGGACCCACGGTCCTCGACTCAACCATGCTTAGCGACCAGGAACCAAACTCTTGTTATTATTCTCTGCATGGCTCCTGTCGCGGAACACCCTTGTCGCGGACCCATGGTTTGCGACTCAACTTTTATTCGGAGACAGGAAATTATGCCTTGCATATTTATTTTGAAAACCCCAGTCGCTAGACATCCTGTCGCGGAGCCATGCTCCGCGACACAACTCCAGACTAGCGACTGGGAACCAAAACACTTAGAAATTTCCAGAGCAATCGTGTGTCGCTATGCTCTTGTCGCGGACCCACGGTCCGCGACACAACTTCTGCTTAGTGACACAAGGTGAAACTCTGCCCAAATTTCTGTAAACCTGTCGAGGTACCCATGTCGCGGACCTAGGCTCATGACACAATTTATGGTATCTCGACAGAATCCTCTTCTCTATTTAATCCTAAAATTCTGATCTTCTATCCTCCATTATATTGCAAAAACTCACATCTGAATCCCACGGATTAAGATGTAACACCCTAGAATTGCAATATAAGGTGTTATGCTGCCAAAATTTTGATTCTCCATTTCTCATCTGTTAATTAATTGAATCCTCTAGTCAGTAATGATTAATGATTCTAATTAGCAATAACTAAATCACTAATTGTTGTGATTAGAGGACTTTGTTCAATTGTCATTAAAATATTTTTCTATAAACAAAATCATGATGCCTTAAACAGATAATCCGGTCTGTAATTAATAATGGTAGGAGGGATTATTTAAGCCATCAACTATGAATTGATTCCATAACCTTGCATGAGAAACCAATGTCTCTCATGCAAGCTCTTCTCTTTATTTCATTTTATTTTGTCTTTTGCGTATTGTGTGTAACAATTAGTAAAGAATGCATCAGACTAATGTTGGCGGGTATTCCCTCACGGATAACTAGCTCGTATTCTGGGTATTAGTTACTAAGTGTTATTTTGCATGGTCTGGATGGCAGTTAGTGGAAGCCTTGGCGGTTCGTCCATCCGGGACTATAATAGCTGCTCAACTGATTCCTATCCAGATACAGTTTTATTTTATTTATCTTAATTTCCAAACCCAAATTCCAGTCTGCATTATAAATCTGCTAATGTCTGTCAACTTTAGCTGATAAGTACTGCAGAGAGGAAGCATGTAGGTTTTTCTCTGAATTCACAGACAGTAGGGGCCCAACTGGTAGCGACACTGCCATTTTAGGGTTTCACCTGTCTAAATTCGCTCCATCCGAGTACTTGGGAAATTGGACAGTAGATGTTTACAGTCATCCGATTATTTTGCCTTTACTTTGGTGTCGTGACCACATCATATCTGTGTTTCACTTTCTGTCTAGACCCGCCCCTATATTTTGGGTCAGTTAATTTTACACTTCCATATATCCTTATGCATGCTATTATTATGTATTATTGTGGTCTAAAATATTTTGGGATCCTTCCCTTGGACAATAGAAGCATAGATTTAAAACAGATAATGCACATTAAATTTCCGATAAAAACTCCTTTATAAAATCCGGATCTGAGTAAGGGATAAATTCTTCAGTTATGACTAATTCACACTCTATCAAGGGTTGATTTTGGGAAATTAGAAGCAGAGTCAGCGATTAGGTCTCATCTAGACTGAAAGGATCTGTGTTTTAATTGAGAGTCTAGTACCTGTTTAGGGAATGGTTTTCAAATTCATTATTTTCTAAAAATTGATGTTTGTTGGGAATCTAAGATTAAATATTACACCGAGATAGGGTCCACTTTGACTCAAATACAGTGTAGTAAATAACCTTAGAGGAATATCATCCAGGCCTTGGTTATTTTCTAAGATAGGGTTGAGTTTTCTTTCAATTGCTATCCTCTCCTGCCAAAGCCTATTTTTGAGTCCTGAGTGAGTGCATCCGGAACGAACTAACTTATTAGTTCGTTTCATTAGTTTGTATCTCATAATCACCCGGAAGGAAGTGAGCACTGCGAGCGGTTCACCAAGATTCGGGAATTCTTGATCCATACTTCATCATTCTGATGGGGAGCTGTCTTTTACTACCAGGGTCAGACCTCCAAAACCTCCGAGTGATAGGTTTTAAATGCTTTCTTTACTGTTTTCTTTACTGCTTTCTTGAAATGCTTTCGATAGAGGTCACTCGGTTGTATTGAGAGTTGCGTAACTATTACTAGGATTGATAGTTAAGGGATAGTTTATGGCTTAATCAGAATCTTTGGGTGTGACATGGGAGAATGATAGTAGTACTTGGCATTTCAATAAATGATTTGTCAGGTGTTGCTTATCCACCACAGATGAAGTAACATACCCAGGCCGGGGCAGTTACAAATCTGTGGTATCTTAGAATTTGCGGTCTTAAGAACATGTAAACTCATACTGTAAGTACCTGTCTGTTAAAGGGAACGCAATATCGAGAGCATGAGAATTAGCTGTCTGATAGAATTATCCCAAACAAAGATCTGTGTATAAAAATGGAAGTTTAATGCTGCCTTATCTAAATCTTGTCCAATTTTTATTCTTTTCTTCCTGTCCCTTCTGTCTACATTGTGATTCAGCTTCATAGCTAGCATAGTGTAAATTTTCACTGCTTTCATAGATAGTATTTATCGCATTTTTAGAATAACTTTACCCGCTTTCTAGAATAGAACTTATTTGCTTTGTAGAATAAATTTAAACACTTTTGTAGTTTAGTTTAAATTCATGCCAGTAGTTGTTAACCACTTTTCAAACCAATTGGAGCAATACGAATGGAAAATCTAGTAAAACGACGTGGGCCCTGCTTCTATCGCACATCCTCCAGTGAACGATCCGGTCTTACTATAAATTACTGCAATTTTTGACACCGTGCGCTTTCGGGCCACAGTTTCTTAACACGAGTAATAAAAACGTGACAACCTATAAATATATCCCTAATCCCAACTCCGCCTTCATAAAATGATTTTCATTAAATAAAATCAAGATCGGGGTTCTATTATTTCGAAAATACTCGTGTGGGAAATTGTCAAAAGTTTCATGGCGCCGTTGCCGGGGAGGATGCAGCGCCGTTTTATTAGAGAATTACATTCCTCATTGCTCCTAGTTAGCTTATACATATAAATATTTACCCTGAAACCGATTCTAACCTGGGGAATATACAGGTACCGTCATTATTGAAGCCGTTGTTCTATGCAAAGGAGGAAGCAGACGCCAGCCGAAATCCCGTACAACGCAGAGATACAAAAGACAGCTCGACATCTTAGGGCGGAGACTAAGCGAAGACGAGAACGGGAAAGACTGTCACTACTTTCACCAAGCACCAGTAGCGACATCTCCGATATGGCCAACCCTGACCTTCCCCCAATCATCCCACCCAATCCACCACTTCACAACATCGAGGAAGACCCCGAAGATGCTGATAACGATGATTTGGATGATCCCCCTCCTCAGATCATACAAGGAGGTGGGAATCCACCAAACATTGAACAGCAACACTTCGAGGCACCTCCTCCCAACCCAAACCCTCAAAACCTACCAAATAACCAAAACCACCAAAACTTCCAAAACCAGCAAAATCAGCAGTACCAGAATCCACATCAGAATCCCCCAAATCCTAATGACTTCAATGATCCGAGGAACTACTATATGCATCAGAACTACTACCCACAGCAGTATCAAGGAGGAGTTGAGAACAATAAACAAGCAGCAGCCGCTGATTACATGCAGCCAATCTTGGAGTCATATTTGAACATTCCTGGACAAGCTCCATTCTTGGCTAGGAATTTCGAATTGAAGCCGGCCCTTATCAATCTTGTTCAGAGCAACCAGTTCGCAGGAGCAAGTCATGAAGATCCCCATGATCATCTGCAGACTTTCCTGGAACTGTGTGATACGATTAAGAACCAGAATGTATCTGCTAACACCATTCGATTAAGGCTGTTTCCTTTCTCTCTGACTAGCGGGGCAAGAACATGGTACAAATCACTGCCCGTGAATCAGAAGTCTACATGGGAGGACGTAATCAGAAATTTCCTGACGAAGTACTTCCCGGAGTCCAAGGTGGATGAATGCCGCTCTAAGATTGCGGAATTCAAGATGAAGCCAGACGAGTCCTTATATGATGCAAAGGAACGGTTCTTCAACTTGCTCAGGAAATGCCCCCAGCATGGTTTCCATGATTGGGAGAAATTGAGAAAGTTTTATAGCGGTTTGACCCCAGCATGGAAGAACATGCTTGATGCTGCTGGTGGTCAACACCTGCTATACATTCCCATGGATCAAGCTTGGGCCAAGATTGAAGCAATGAGTGTAAACAGATCTGTTCTTTCTGATGATGTTAATTCCCCTCCCCCTCGTGGTTTGTGTGCTGTAGGTACAACAGAGAAATCAGATATTGAAAAGCTGCAAGAGCAGGTGGCAGCATTGTCTGTTAATCAGGGAGGTGGGAGCTCCACTCAAGGGCAGCAAACAGATGTAATTTGTGGACTGTGTCAAGGTGCTCACGCAACTGACACATGCGAACAGATTACAGCTGAAAGCTGTAACTTTGCAGGGGCTTTCCCAAATAGACACCGAAACATGTCATACTCAAACAACAATGCCCTTAATTCCCACCTCTTGAACAAACCACAACAACAACAATTCAATCCTCAGCAGAACCAAGGATTCAATCAGAACAGGGGACAGAACTTTCAAAACCCAGGTTTCCAACCTCAAATCCAACAGAGGCCCCCTCAAAATTTCCAACAGCCTACCCAGAACTTCCAAAATTTTCAGCCCCAAAACTTCCAGCCTCAATTCATCCCGAACCAAGGCCCATGGAACCAAAACCAGAATCAGAATCAAAATCAAAAGCCCCCTTCAAGGCTGGAGAATTTGATGGCTGATTTTATTACTAGCCAGAAGGAGATTAACACTCAGCTGCAGGCTTCCATCAGAAATGTGGAGACCCAAGTTACTCAAATGGCTAATGAAATGCAGAAAAGGGATAAAGGAACGTTGCCAAGCACTGCGGAAAAGAACCCGCAATGCAAAGCAATAACCTTGAAATCTGGGAAGACACTGGCTGGACCAAGGGGAGTAGATACTGGAAATACTCATGAGAAAGATGATGATGCTGTTGACAATGCTGATGAGGAAGCAATGGATGAACAAAAGGAAGCCAAACAGCAGACTGACGCTGCAAAAAGAACGGCAGAAACAGAAAACGGTAATGGTGAAGGTACAACCTCTAACCAACTGCCACCAAAACATGATAACAAAAACAATTTCATGCCTAGGGTTCCTTACCCGGCTAGACTTAAAAATAAGCAACAAGATCTGAAGTTTGAGATTACCATTCCTTTGATAGAAATGATCTCTGAAATGCCAGTCTATGCTAAGTTCTTGAAAGAAATGATTTCAGGAAAGAGACAGGTTGAGCAGGACGAATTGGTGGTACTCAACAGCACTTGCAGTGCTATCATTCAGAAGAAGCTGCCGGAAAAGAAAGAGGATCCCGGATGCACATTGCCGATTCGGATTGGCCAGAACAACACCGGAAAAGGACTGTGTGACCTCGGATCCAGCATTAACGTTATGCCACTAACCATGGTTAAACGTCTTAAGCTTGGAGTAGTTGAACCAGTCAAAATGAGGCTCCAGCTCGCAGATAGGTCAATTACAAAGCCAATCGGGATCTTGAAAGATGTGATAATCAAAGCAGGCAGTACTCCGTTTCCAGTGGATTTCATCATTCTGGACATCGAGGAGGACTCCGACATGCCTCTCATCTTAGGCAGGTCGTTCTTGGCCATAGGCGGAGCACTGATTGACGCAAAGTCCGGAAGGGTGACACTCCGCGTTGATGGGGATGAAGTCATTTCCGACATGGAGCAACTGCAGAAATTTCCGAACGACAGTTCTTGTTTTTCTTTTGAAGATGTAATAGTTAGGAAAGAGCTAGACTCTGGAAACAATGATGAAATGATGCTGTATGAACCTTCAAAGCAGGTACTGAAGCCTGCTGGTGCTGAGCCAAAGGAACAGTGCAGCGCCGTCCAATTTGTGGATCCCGAGTCCGGGGACCTTGAAGCATATGACGGTGCTGATTTCATTGCACAGGGGAATGATGGCACCGAAGAGGAAGAAGAGGATCCTGTACTGATGCAGGGTCCCGAAGGTAAATCTGATCTCCCACTACCCAATTCTCGCAAATTACTCCCTTCCGTTGAATGCCCACCAGAGCTTGAACTTAAAACATTACCCGATCATCTCAAGTACGCGTTTCTCGCAGAACATAAAAAATTACATGTGATTGTTTCGGCTAAGCTCTCTCAAGAGCAAGAAAATGCTCTGGTGGTCGTTCTTAAGAAACATGTACGTGCAATAGGTTGGACCATTTCTGATATAAAAAGGAATAAGCCCTTCTATTTGCATGCACAGGATTTTAATGGAAGAAGAGTATAAACCCTCCCGTCAGCCTCAGAGGCGTTTGAACCCCCTCATGCAAGATGTGGTAAGAAAGGAGGTTATCAAGCTCTTAGATGTTGGTATAATCTATCCTATTTCTGACAGCAAATGGGTTAGCCCAGTGCAGGTCGTGCCAAAACGAGGAGGGATGTGCATAACCAAGAATGAGCAAGGAGAAGAGGTCGCAACCAGGCCAGTGACCGGATGGAGAGTTTGCATCGACTACCGGAAGCTGAATGAGGCCACCCGCAAGGACCATTTTCCATTGCCTTTTATTGATCAAATGCTTGAGAGGTTGGCAGGGAGAGAATTTTATTGCTTTTTGGATGGTTATTCTGCGTATAATCAGATTGTTATTTCAAGCGAAGACCATGAAAAAACAACTTTTACCTGCCCTTATGGCACTTTTGCCTACAGGCGCATGCCTTTTGGTCTTTGCAATGCACCTGCTACGTTTCAAAGATGCATGATGTCTATATTCTCTGAATTTATCGAAAAATGCATTGAGGTCTTCATGGATGACTTCTCTGTATATGGAGATACGTTTGATGAATGTTTTACTAATCTTGCTAAGATTTTAAAGAGGTGTGGGGACACTAACTTGGTTTTAAACTGGGAGAAGTGCCATTTTATGGTCACTGAGGGCATAGTGTTAGGTCATCGCATTTCTCATGCAGGTATTGAAGTTGATCCAGCCAAAGTTTCCATTATTTCCAATCTCCCTCTCCCTAACTCGATCAAATCAGTTAGGAGCTTCTTAAGGCATGCCGGTTTCTACCGGAGATTCATTAAGGATTTCTCTAAAATTGCCAAGCCGCTCACTAACCTTCTTTGTAAAGAAAATCGCTTCTTAATAAATGAAGCGTGTGTCCAAGCCTTTGACACGCTCAAGAAGATGTTGGTTTCTGCACCAATAGTGCAACCACCCGATTGGTCAATACCTTTCGAGGTAATGTGCGATGCTAGTGGTCTCGCCGTAGGCGCAGTTCTTGGACAACATAAGGATGGGAGACACTGCGTAATTCATTACGCAAGTCATGCCCTGAATGAAGCCCAAATTAACTACACCACAACGGAGAAGGAGATGTATGCTGTAATCTTCGCGTTTGATAAATTCAGACAGTATCTTATAGGTACGAAGACTATAGTATACACCGATCAGTCTGCATTGAGATACTTGTTTAGCAAACAAGATGCCAAACCTCGATTAATCAGGTGGGTACTTCTGTTGCAAGAATTCGACATCATAATAAAAGATAGGCGAGGTCGAGATAATGGTGCTGCTGACCACTTATCTCGATTAGAAAATGATAAAAAGGAAAAAGCCGTTAACGAAGAGTTCTCGGACGAACAGTTATTCGCGTTGCATCTGCATAATCAAGCATGTCCATGGTTTTCCGACATCGCTAACTTCTTGGCATGCGGAATAACCCCACATTTTTCGAACTATCATCAGAAGAATAAGTTCAACCGAGATGTATTAAACTACTTCTGGGAAGAACATTATCTTTTCAAACACTGCGCCGATTCAATAATCAGGCGATGTGTGACCGAGCATGAAGCCTATCAAATTGTCGGAAAATGCCATGAATCAGAATATGGAGGTCAACATGGTCCCGCTCGAACGGCCCACAAGGTCCTCGAATGTGGATTTTATTGGCCTCACATCTATGAGGACTGAAGGACATTTGTGAAAGGTTGCGACAAGTGCCAAAGATTAGGAAACCTCTCCAAGAGGGATGAGATGCCTCAAAAGGGAATTATCACACTTGAAATTTTCGATGTATGGGGCATTGACTTCATGGGACCGTTTCCACCATCTGGGGGAAACTACTATATCTTGGTGGCTGTCGATTACGTGTCCAAATGGGTTGAGGCTGTCGCATTAACAACCAATGATGGCAGCCAAGTCATCAAGTTCCTCAAGAACAACATTTTCAGTCGATTTGGCATACCTAGGGTGGTGATATCTGATGGAGGAACACACTTTATTAATAAAGCTTTTGAAACTTTAATGAGTAAAAATGGGATCCTCCATAAGATAGGCACACCTTATCATCCCCAGACTAGTGGTCAAGTCGAAGTATCCAATCGCGAAATCAAACACATACTCGAAGCCACTGTCGGGATAACCCGTAAGGATTGGGCACGTAAGCTCAATGATGCTCTATGGGCATACCGCACAGCATTTAAGACTCCCATTGGGATGTCCCCTTACAGATTTGTCTTCGGAAAAGCCTGTCATTTTCCTGTAGAGTTAGAGCATAAAGCTTACTGGGCCGTCAAAACGCTTAACTTCGATCCGAAAGTTGCTCAGAGCAAACGTAAGTTGGACCTCAATCAAATTGAGGAAATACGAGCGCTAGCTTATGAGAGCTCTCGAATTTACAAGGAGCGGACCCAGAAGTTGCACGATCGCAGGATTAAACCTAAGCATTTCTATGTAGGTCAAAATGTATTATTGTTCAATTCTAGGTTGAAGTTGTTCCCTGGGAAGCTTAAATCCAGATGGGAAGGACTACATGAAGTGCTAGAAGTGTTTGAAAATGGAGCCGTCAGGATCCGAACTGACAAGGGCAACATAGTGGTGAATGGACAGCGGTTAAAGGAGTACCTCGGACAGTTCGATCTGGAGAAGGAAAGCCAAGCAGTGGCAGACCTGGCTTACACCTAATAAGAAACAGCATTAAAAGCACAAAAAAATTTCAGTTTATATATATATATATATATATATAATCTTATAGTATACTATTCTCATAACAGGAGAGTACCCAAAAATCAATTAAGCATTTAGAGTACTAAGACTCTAAATGTGAGGATGTTGATATTTGGAGAAGATCTAATGCGTTTTATTTACTTGTCTTGCAGAAAGTTCGGAACCATCAAAAAGAGGAGCAGAAAAGTAACACGGAAAACCAGGTTCTTGGTTGGATTAATTCCATGAATTTAAGAAAATACTTCCGGAAATTGAAGCAATTTAAATCCGGAATAATTTTTGCAAACAAATGGAATTAACCCAACCTAATTTATGCAAGTGGATCTTTCTTTAATTTCAGCCCAGCGCGTTTTTGAATTCATTTGGACTGAATTTATTCAGGCCCAAATCAAATAAAATGAACTCAAGCCCAACATCACATTCGGGCCCAGTTCACGAAAAATTTGAAAATTCAAAATTCGTGTCGCGGAACCAACCACTGTGTCGCGAAACAATGCTCCGCGACCAGGCCTGGTCCCGCGCCACAGTCGCACTCGTTCTATGCCAGAACTCGGTCGCGAAACCCCTGTCACAGTCCATGGTTCCGCGACCGGACTCAGATTCCGCGACTCGTGTAATGTCGCTACGCCCTGGTCGAGGAACCCTGTTCCGCGACACGGTCTGGTTTCCGCGACCAGTGTTTTTAGTAGTTATACCCCCCTCCTCACCTCATTTTCCCTGCACTCACGTCAGTTTCATCCAACCTCCATCTTTTCATCTTCTCCTGTTCCCTCTTCTCTCTTCCGAACGAACACCACCGTGTTCTTCGCACTCAATCACTCCTTTTTCAAGGGGAGACTATGGACCGATTCTACAGGATCCTACCAAATCTGGGACCCCTACCTCGGCCTGAACCATGGAGGGCAGGGTAGAAACCCATTTTTTTCCACCTGTTCATGGCCTCTGTCGAACTCTTGTGTTTTCTTTTTCTTATTTCTGGGTTGAATGCGGTTTGTGTGTGAATTTTTGTTATCGGTTTTTGAGGTTTTAAGTGTTCTCGGTTACAAGCATTGTTTTGAGATCTTTTTGGATCCTTACAAAGACCCATTTTAAAACTGTCATGATTAAAATTTTGGGAAGTTTAAAACTTGAGAGAACAAACTGATGAATGTTGGGGTGTTGTTTTGAGCACCATGATGTTATTGGTTTTTTATTCTTGAGTTTAGGGTTTTGTGTTTGATTTTCTTTCTTGTGTAAGTTTTGCTTTTGAAATAAATGTTTCTGGAGTGTTATCTTGGAACATTAAGATGGAAAGATCTTTTTGGCATATTTGTCCCCACATGTTACAATTTTGTGGGAATAAATGTTTGTTTGTTTATGGAAACATAGTACAAACACCCAATGAGAAACTTCCACTTTTTAATAAAGGTGACCTTTTGGAAAAAGACAAAAAGAGTGAATAGATTTAATATTTGACTTGTGTTCTTTTTGTTCCCAATGGAACTGTAGTGTGAGTAAATAGCAGTATTTTTGTCACCCAACTGCTATCCTTTTCAAAAATTCAAAATGGGACCACTCACATCCCACTTTCCTTAAATAAAACAAGTCAACCCTTTAAAATCAAAAATAGTGTTTGCAAATTTTTGGGAATGCTTTAACTGTCCGACACAGTCCAGGCAGTCCAGAAATAGCAAATCCATTGTGCCACGCCTTCACCGCACATTCCTTAATTCGAGCATTCCACCTCTTCCATCCATCTCATCCCATTTTCAACAAGTGTCTCGGACTTGTTTAATAAAATTGGAAAATCAAACTCTTGGGCCCAATGGCCCATTAAAAATATATAGGGGCCCAATGACCCCTATCTTTTCAAAAAAAAAATCTATTTTACCCATGCTTTAAATTAAAAATTCAAGTCAGAAACTTAATAATCTCACATTTAGAGCAAAACTCTAAATGTGAGGATGTTGGTTTCTAAACTTGAATAATCTCTGAGAAATTATAAAAATTGGATTCATCACTTCTTATCTTTTCAGGGGCAATCTTCCAATCCCAGACCCCGTGCCCGGAGGAACCCATCTTCTGGACCTGCCAGAAGAGCTCCTAGGTGAGATCCTCTCCAGAATAGGAGAGGATGAGATCAGGGAAGTGTTCACTGCTCAAGAAACATGCCAGAAGTTTAGAAACGCAGAAAACCTCGCCGTCGTTTACAAGCGATGCGAGTTAGATACGGCTAGGGTAAGGCAGTGGCAGGGGAGGATACGGAGGCAGAAAGAGAGATTTCTGAACACGTGCACTGAGGCTGGAAACTTCAACCTCCAAATTGTTCCAGCACTCCAAGCATTCACAGAAGGGGATGAAGAGCGAGCTTGTGAACTGCTGCGGCCGGGCATCGAGGACAATCACAAAGCGTCTATCTTCACTCGTGGACTGATGCTCATGAGCAAGCTAGATGAGGGCCAGGTCAATCAGGGGATCGCAATGATAGAAAGAATGGTGACCGATCGAGAGGTCCTCAACTACACATCCACCAACACCCTCTCGTGGATGGCAGACAATCATGCCCCCTACTTGTTTGCAGGGCAACCACCCCGAGTCTTCTGCAGAAGGATGCATGAACCCCTGAGAGACCACAACGGATGGTGCTTGCGCTGTGATCTGACCAGCTACGTCCACTGGCTCAGATACATGTTCTGAAAAAGGAGGAAGAAGGAATGAATCCTAGTATGCTTTAGTCCTTTTTAAGCCCTAGTATCGGCATTATATAAGGGATTTCCTCTTTTGCATGCAGGTTTACGCTAATTGCATAGGAATCCCTTGAAATTATTGTACTTTATCGCTTTCCACAAAATTGAACTCAAGATTGAGATCTGCAACAATCTTTATCTGCTTCCTTTGAAAAGATGTCTGACAGTCCAAGATGAATAAGTGACTGTCAGGCCAAAAATATGCTGTTGACATGCTCCGTATGTCAGCAGTGCCTCTTTACTGCTTTAAATTAAATAACTAGCAAAAATATGCATAAACCTGCTCTAAATTCGCATGAGTGAATTTAGGCTTGTGATTAAATTTTCAAACTTTTAAATTGGGATAATATAATTGAAAACATGCATGACATGAATTCCTGAGGTTTTGAGCTATAAAAATTTAATGATGCGATCGGCTTATTGGGTAATAAATCTGCATGATTAGAGATTTCGATTGAATAAATTGTTAGAGTTAAGCTCTGGTTAAATCTGAGAATATTGTATGACATGAATTAACCCAACCTTGTGAGATTTGAGCCATGAGTCACTTTTACTCATTTATTTTCTTTGATGTGTGAATCATTTTGATTAAAGGAAACTAGAACTTGCAATTGGGACCGATTCAAGACCATGCCATATTCCCAAAATCGAGCATATGATCGAGGCACTTAGAAAACCCAAAATTTTTGGCCTTCGTTTGAAATCCAAACCCAAAATATTTTTCCCTTAGGATTAACCAATTTGAGCCTTAAGCCTAATTTTTCTTTGAAGCCCTCTATATTATTGTCATCCTTACAAAAAGACCAAGAAATTCAAACCCAAGTGTGTAAGAATGAATTTTATCAAGGCATTACAATTTATGATCATCAAATTCATTAATCGGTATTCACAAATCCGATCAAAAAAAAAATTGTTGTTGAATTCAATTCAACACAAATAAATAAATTGCAAATGACAAAGCAAATTAGACATAGTCTAATGTCATGCAATATGAAAAGAGAAAAGCAAAAGAAAGAAGAAAAATATTGATGATCATGAATTTTTAAATAAAAATGCCAAGTTAAGATAAAATGAATTCTTGCCACTTCAAGCCCAATAATTCCCTTCCTTACCAGACGATACAACCGTATGCCCCATTACAACCCTTAAATAAGACCTTATGATCTCGATTTGAAGAAATGAGCCGGTGGCGAGTTGGTCTGATTGCAAGCTTATGGGATAATTTAATTAAATTTGATTTTGAGTGTTCACTGATTAAACCCCAAATTGAGAGTGAGTGAACTTTCCGATTCTTTTACATGTGAGGCTCTGTTTCATGAATTGTGATATGTTCGTGTCATCCCGTAATTCTCATTTTTAATCTTTGCATCTTTCAAACATGATATTCATGAAGAGTTGATAATAATTTTTGATATGTAGGCCCGATGTAGTGAGCAAGTATCATTTCATTAAACACTGCAATCAAGGGAACTTAATACTTGTAGTTTTTGATTGTCTTATCCCAATCCAAAAAGAATGTGATTTATGAAGCCACGAAAATGGATTGAATATGTAGAGTCCGTGTTCTTAGGAACATTGACTCTGACAGCTCGGGGACGATCAGTATTAAATGTGAGGATGTTGATAATGGCCAGAAATGACCATTATTTTCGATCCATTTCCGTGTCTGAAACGGGCATTTGATCGCATTCCGGTCTTATATTAAATAAGAAAGCAGTTGAATTGGACTGATTTATGCATAATTGTAAAAATATTGAGCTGGTATGAAAAATGCATAAATATGTAATTTTATTACATATTTATGTTAGAAAAATCCAAAAACATGAGAAAAAGAAAACAAAAGATGGGGAAAAGAATAAACAAGCCCACAAAAATACAAAAAGAT